>LR749644.1:0-58264 GCA_902729485.2 Mus minutoides | reverse complement strand
AAGCTAGGGAAGGAGAGGGGAGGACCCAGGATGGATGGACTGGACTTGGCCTCTGCATGACACACTCCAACAGGTAGTCCCCACGGCAGACATGCATTTAGGTTGGAGGCATGGGGCTTGTGATGGCTAATCTTGGTTGGCAACTTGACTACGTCTGGAATCAACTAAAACCCAAGCAGCTGGACATGCCTGTGAGGGATTTTCTTGATTAGCTCATTTGAGGTGAGAAGACCCACCCTAAATCTGGGCCATACCTTCCGATGGCAGCCCTCATAAAAAAGACTTGAGAGAAGGAAGCTTTGGCTTTCTCCCTGCTTGCCTGCACTCTCACAAACAGCTTCACCCATCCTCTTGCTGACATTAGAACCTTCTTTTTCTTCAGGATTCTGACATAGACTGATGGCCAGCAGTTCTCCAGGGAGCCTCTGGGGTTTTAGTACCAGAATGGGAAGGCTGGGATGCCTAGCCTGTGGACTATGTAAATCTTGCTCTTTTCCCTGGGAGACAACCATTGCTGGACAGCCTGGACCAAGCCCAAAAGCCACTTTAATAAAGCCCATATGAGTATGTATGTGCGTATGTGTGTGTGTACAGTGTTTTTCATCCTATCAGTACTTTTCATTTAGAGAACCCTCACTAATAATATAGGGCTGTTACTGAGTCCAAGGCCCTCTCTGAGTGTGATCATCACACTTTCTTAACTCCTAACCTCCCTGGAAGATGTTCAACAGTTTCCTTCTTTTCCAAACCCAGAATCCCAAGCTTCCTGAGGAAGTTCTGGTCACTCGTGGTCTGCCAATCACATGTCAGTATTCTCAGGCCTCAGGGCTCCTCGGGGAGGGCAGGGATGTGTGTGGTGTCTGGTTAGCACCCAGCAGGATGGTGGGGGTCTACTTTGCCTTGTATACATTCTGCACCCTGGTGCTGCATGATGTGACAGGGGGACTCTGAACTCCCACAGGGATGGGATGTGCCTGCTCCAGGCCCATCTGTTCATTCAATGACTGCAGAGACCGGAGGCTGGCAGAGCTCTTGCCTAGCACCAGAAGCTTTCTCCATGCTGAGTTATAGGATCTTTAGTTCTTTGTTGCCCAGCTGATCTGATCTCATTCACTCTGTCTGAGCCAGCCATAGGCCAGCTCAACCCTTAAATATCCTCCCATGTCCTGAATGTGAGCAGTGTAGCCTGAGTGTGGCTTATGGCAGCTGCCTCCAGGCCAGGGCTCTCTCAGCTGCTTGAAAGCTCCTATATTGTCAGCTGCCATCAAGATCTCAGTGAGGGATGCTGAGGGATGGGTGCGCTGAGCACCCACAAAGGCAGGGATGTTACCTTTGTCTCCAAGTCTTTACTTCTTAAACCTATTGCCATATACCAGTGGTGCTTTCAGCGTTATCCCGTGGAAGTGGCCTTTGAAGGTTAGGGCCAACCGTATATAGATGGGTAGGCCGACAGAGTCTCTGGAAGTGTGCTGGTTTGGGGGAGCTAGGACACCACTTGGATTTCAGAGGCAGACATCCTACAGAGACCTGGTAACTCAAGAGAGAGTAGGGGACACTTCTGAATGAGTCTGCTCTTGGGGGCTTCAGCTTCTCTATGGAGCCAGAATGCCCCTCCCCTACTAACCACGAAGTTTTGTGCAGTAATCGCCCATCCCACAAGCAGTAACTGTTACTTTTGTGATGTGGTCTGGGAGAGATGCAGGTGACAGGTGAGGTACCTGCTTCAGGATTTAGCGTGCAGGTGATAGCCCAGGTCCTACCCTCTGCATTAGTCTGTGGGTGGAGCGTGTTTGCTCTACACACACTGTAGGGGTAGAAAGAGAAGACCCTAGAGGGTCCTGGCTAGGGCAGGTGTGAAGCTCCCCCAAGGCTCCATTGCAGGCCCTGTTGTGGATAGATCTGGAATCAGCGACCTGGCTTTGGGTGGAGCTCTGTAGCCTCTGGCCTCCTTGGGCTCTGGGGACCTGTGTGTGACCTGTGGTGGATCTGGAGGGTCAGCTGAATGGAGGGAGTTCTACCTGGGAACTCTCCAAAGTGTTCTGGAAGACTGTGAGCCGGATGTGCCATGCAGACAGGGGACAGTGGAGGCTCAGTACATTTCAGGCACCCTACTCATTCACCTACTTAGACTGGGAATGGAGCCCTGGGGATCTGGGTGCATCCCTAGCTATGGGCAATTTCCCAACAAACCACGAGCAGTTGCTCCAACCTAAAACCCTTTCTGAAGACAAAACACTCATGCCATCTGAGACTGCTCTCCAAGGCTCCACATGCCAGCTGCTCCACACCTTCCTGGGGGCAGCTCCATACCAGGAAAAGGAGGCAAAGCCAGCAGGACTGCGGCTAAGGAGCCAAGATTGAGCTGTAGCTTGGAACAGAAAGCCATTATTTAGTATTCAGAGCTAAAGAGTACTATCATTCTCTTGGTGGTAGCAGTCAGACTGGCTGGCTGTCCTTACTCTAGGTGGGACTCATGGGGGACTTGGGGCAGAGGAGACTAGAGCTTTTCCTGTTTATATCTGGGTAAGCTGGACTCAGAGTATATGATGCTTAGTAGGTCTGCTTCCCTTGGACTCCGAGTATATGATCTTAGTAGGTCTGCTTCCCTTGGACTCCGAGTATATGATCTTAGTAGGTCTGCTTCCCTTGGACTCCGAGTATATGATCTTAGTAGGTCTGCTTCCCTTGGACTCCGAGTATATGATCTTAGTAGGTCTGCTTCCCGTCACATAGTCAGAACACCTGCTCCTCCATCACTAGAGAACATCTTTCATTGGCTTATTTATCTGACCATTTGCTGTGATCCTGTATCCACAAGAATACAAATAGCCAGAAAAACCAAGTGTTATAGTGGCCATGACCTCTGACCTTATAGGTCTTGCAGACACAGAAATTTGATGGGATATGGGTCTGCACATGTCACTGCAGAGTGCACTGCCAGCTTCTTGGCCTTGAACTTCCTCAGGGAGCCTCTGGGAGATATGACAGGACTGGTCAGGTGCCCAGTCATACAGACAACTAAGATCAGCTTCTAAAAGAGTCCTATGAGGGCAGCACAGAATGGGGATATGACAGATGGCCAGCTGGACCGAGAAGTAACTTAGATTATATACAGGGGATGGGACCTCTTTGCCAGCCTAGCTGTTGAGACTAACTACCCCATGGACCATGGTGGACAAATAATACAGCTAATACTGTGTGGGGAACAGGTAAACACCTTGACTATTATCTTTGGAAACTGTCATATCACTCTGACATTTTCTTATAGATTCACATAGATATTTATTTTCCAGTATGGCCTCCATTCATTTTAACGAGTCCCTGCTGCTACCACGCTGAATGTCTACCATATGAAAAGCTCCAGGTTTCTTCCCCCAGTTCAGTGGCTTTCCTTTCCAACTATGACAGGTACTCAGGACAATAACACTCTTGTCCTTCTTTCCCTCTGTCCAACCATTCTATGTCTTCTCCCCTCTGCTGCCATCTCTGAGGATATTTTTTAGTCCTATGGTCTCTGTCAATATTCCAACCACCCACCATTCTCCCTGTCTCAACTTTGGGCCCAGGGGGAGGCTCCAAGTAAAGGCTAAGTTCTGGGGTTGCCAGAAGCCACCCTGGCCTTTAGGGATGGAGTGGAACCTTGTGAGAACCATGATAAAAAGGGGCTGATGTGTGAGCAAATTAAGATGCGGTAGCATCTGGCAGTCTGGGGTCTGAAATCCCTCTTACCTGGTGTCTAAGTAGCAGCACAGGCATCAGATGCCTCTCTCTCTCTCTCTCTCTCTCTTTCTCTACCCAGACCTTCTTGGTCCCCTTGGTTCCTTCAGCCTGCTCTTACAATGGGTAACCATGCTATTGGGGCCAACTGAGTATGACCCATAAGATGTTCACTTAGTCATTGTATCCTGTCATGTCATACATGTATCCTGTCATGGCTTCCTCTGACTCCCCCCAATCTCCCACAATCTTAGGACACATGCATTCTGCAGACTATGGACTGAGCCTCATAGTAGTAGCTTTAGGGTCTTGAGAGAGATTGCAATCTGAAAGGATGTGGTAGGAGAAGAAAGAAAGAATGACCAAGACTGTAGACTCATGGCTGTGTCAGGTGTCCAGCCTTGGGAGGCCCACTTTTGTATTCATTACTTTCTCACTGCTATGGCTCAACACCTGACAAGGGGCAGTCTAAGAGAAGCAATGACTTGGGCTTATGTTTGATGGTGTGGTTCATCCAGGCAGGGACAGCACAGCAGCAGGAGCATGTAGGCTCTTTACTCTGAGTGGGCCAGGAAGACAGGACAGGAAGTGGAGCTGGATCATAAAACTTAAGACCACCCCCACTCCCAGCAACCCACCTCCTCCATCTAGGTCCCACTTCTGAAAGGTTCTTCAGTTTCCTGAAACAGCGCCACCAGGTGGGGACAGAGTGTTGATGCATGTGCCTGTGGGGGACATTCCACATCCAAACCATAATTGCCTTTCAGGTGTGCTTCCTCATATTTCAGAGCATCTGGTCATCACCAGGTGCCTCACACTCCCTGCCAGCCACACCCACAAGAACTCAGGGGCCCAAGGGCAGGCCAAGGAATCAAGCAGGGAGCTGGGGGTTCTACTCTTTGTTATAAGTTTTACCTCTGGGCTTTTGCTTGGAGCCTTGGAGGCAACCTTGGGCATACAAGGATTCTCACTGAGATGTAGGTTTTTAGATAGCTCTGGCTTGCACATCCCAAGCCTCCCCAACACTACCATTTAGGGGAGCAAGCTTGGGAATCAGAAGCATGACCTTCGGTGCTGAATTGCGCATTCAAGTTCCGACAAAAGCTTTGCAGAAACAGTGAGATTCATGATGGCAATACGGTGCTATCCTGTAAAAGGCTGACATTTCAATTGTTCTCATTTATATCTCTGTAACCAAATCTTTTGCCTCCTCTGCAGCCACTTTAAAGTATTTACTAATATCCAGAGAGCTCCGTGCAGAATTTTTAGTTTCTCTATGATATACAAAGTCAGGCTGGGCTGTGTGACCCCATGAACACGAGGAGGCTCTGCAGCTCCAGGAGAATGATGGTCGAAGTGTCCAGTCACCCAACCCTGCCCCTCCCTCCAAGAGGAAGGTTGTTTTTTTTTTTTTAAACCACCAAAGCATCATATTTTAATGAGGGTTTTTTTTTTTTTTTGCAATTTGTGTATAATAGATTTTCAATAACAACCTGTAATTAGTTAATTTTCTACTATTCAGATGCTCTGCACTGAGGCCATTGAGAGCTTCCAGCTGGGATCTTTAAAAAAGAACTGAGTTCCAGACAATGGCAGGAAACGTTGGGCTTCACAATGCAGTTGCAGTCCTTAGGAGCAAGCCACTGAGATGAGAAAGAGGCAGCATGGTTTTGAGACTTCAACGTGGACAGAGGAGGAGGGAGAGGAGGAGGAAGATAAGCAGAGGCAACCCCAGGGCAGTCTCTGGGCTCCCAGATAATGGGGTGCAGGGCTTGGCCCATGTGAGGGGATGTGAGAAAGATTTCTTGGGGGAGGAGTCTATTGGGATCACCTTGAAGTGTGGGGGAACAGCATGCTTCTCCCTGGAGAATGCAGAGGGGAATGCCAAGAATGTTTAAATACACGAGAAGGTTGTAGAATCATGTGCATGGGCCATCCCAGTTCTGCCACTTGCTGGTGGTGTGACCTCAGGTTGGATACTTAAACTTCACTGAGTTTCTTTCTTTAGCTGAGAAAGCGATACAGCACACAGTGCTGGCTCATCTTCAACACTAGGTGTCTCTCTGACTGTAAGAGCCCATCATCTACAGTGATACTGATCAAATGCAGACCCTGAGGGTGGTATGCTGGTTCTGAACCCATCCTCTAGCTGGCCTCACTGCTCAAAACCTAGGGCTAAATGTCAAGGATGAAGCAAGATCTGCCCACCATTGCAGTCAAGCCCACTCCGTGTGGTTAACCAGCCGGAGAGAGCTGGTTGGATGTTTGTGGCTGTCTTATTTCACTACCTTGGTGATGAGGAGTCTGAGGAGGTTGGTATGGAAGCCTAGGATGGTGGCAGCCATGATTGGTTCCAGGGGATAAGATGTACACAGCCGGACTCTGCCTCCCTTCCACTTTGTAGCAAAGAGGATGGGAAAACACGTGCGACTTCCTAGTCTGTCTGATTCAGAATCGCTAGATTACAAGAGCCAGGCAGTGAGGCGACCGACATTCTCTTTTCTTTTTTTGTATGCCGGGAGCCCCCAAGTTCCAGAGGGAGGCTTGGGTCTGATTCCCACCCTGTCAGCACCCTGGGGTCCCTGGTGACTTGGAATGTTACCACGTGAAGCACATGTGGCTGCTCAAAACCTGCCCCTCTCCCCAATCCACACGTTTGCTGGGCTTGCCCTCAGAGGATTAATTAAGCGGACAAGTATCTTTCTAAAAAAGTAGGAGACACTGATAATGAATTTAAAGAGAGGGGAAAAAATAGTCTTCACTTAAGTGACCTGTTTTTTTCCCCCACGATCCCAACTTGAACATTCAGAAAAGTGTAAAAACATGCAGAATTGAGAAGCTTTTTTTTAGGTGAGTGACTTTTAAGTTAATTGACTGTGATGAGCAGTGAGAACCAGCTTGCAACCTGCTTTCCAGTAGCCCTGGAGCCTGGGTCTCTGCCACAGCAGGGACAGGTGGCTGTGAGGGAGGAGGGGAGGGAGGCGGAGGACACATGCAGAGAGGACACTGCAGCCTTTAGTTCCTAGACCTGACTTTGATCTGGGATGTCACATGCAACCTGAGAACAAGGTTTAGTTGATAGATGGAGTGAGACAGGGAGGCCACCTTCATCTTTCATGACTGTCACTGTACGGGATGGCTGATCGGGATGGGAATCCTAGCTCAGCCCGATGGTCAGAAAGAGATGGATGCAGGGACAGAGGATATGGCTCAGTTGGTGGAGCTCTTGCTTTGCAAGCATGGGGACTCAAGTTTGATCTTAGACGCCCCTATCTTTATAGCTCAGCCCGGTGGCACATGGTTGTAATCCCACTTTGGTACAGGGGAGGCAGAGATGGGCAAATCCCTGGAGCTTGTTGGTCAGCCAGCCTTGACTGCTTGATGAGTTCCAAGCCAGGGAGAGGCTGTCTTAAAAAACCAAGGTGGACAGTGCCCAAGAAACTCTGTCTAAGGTTATTCTCTGGCCTCCACACACCTCATGCATACACGTACACACAGAGACACACACATACACTTACACACACACACTCATACACACAGACACACAGAGACAGAGAAAGAGACAGGGACAGACACAGAGAGAGAGAGACATGAAGAGACAGAGATTTGGTTGTCATGGCTAACATACCTCCTGTGTCCTCTTCCTAGAGTGGGGCATTCACCTACTTCCTAAAGCCAGGAGTGAGATGCGACCTCACCATGAGTCAGGGTGGCCGGTGGCCATGGAACCTCATGCCATAGCCTCTAAGAGGCTGTGTGGGGCAAACCAGCTCAGTGAGGCCAAAAAGGCTGCACTGGAAGGTAAGTTTTAGCAGCCTCCCTCTCCATCCCCACCCCAAACTTATCAATACATGTCATTTCTGTAGGCCAAACACCCAGAGCCATCATCTTATCGACTGACTGATCGATTCATTGATTGATTGAGACAGAGTTTCACTATGTAGCTAGTCCTGGATGGTCTGGAGCTCAGAGACCTGCCTGCTTTTGCCTCAAGTGCTGGAATTAAAGGTGCACACCACCACTCCCAGACCAGCCCTGTCATCCTCAGGAGAGCTTCTGAGTTTGCTTCAGAAGTCTGTGGGGCTGGAGTCTCCCTGCAGCCTCTACCCTTCCTGGAGCCCAAGAACAAAACTCACAAAACAGAAGCTAGAAAATAAAGCCCCAAACACTCAACTTATCCCTGCCCATCAAGCTGTTAAAATTAAATCCAAAATGTTGTTGCTGAGATGTGCAAGATCCTGCTGGCCTTCAGTGAGCTTTCTCGAGTGCCCACTGCTTTCTAGGGAATCGGTTCCACCTGTATGTCTCATTTTAATTACTCATTTAAAACTCACCCAGCCATACATCCATCACTACAGCTCTGGGAATTAGGAGTTCCTATAACTTTGAAAAGCTATTGATCCCTGGGTGTTCAGAGCCGCAGCATGTCAGGTCTTTATAGCTGGGTTAACTCATTTTGTGGCTTCCTCAATGGCTGCAAGTTTACATTTTATTGCATATCTATTATTTGGGTTGGGCTGTGATGAATGGTTTGGCTGCCTGGCTCAAAACAAGTCCAAGGCGACCGCAGAATCTAATTTGCTTCAAGAATGATGATTCTAAAGCTTTTCAAATAATAACCCAGGAATGGGAGAAGCAGACATTAGGGTGCCCTGCCTGAAACCTATGGTTGGTGCTGAGGGGACAATGTGCCCCTTCCCTTTAGTGGCTCACGTTTATATCGACCTTCATTAAGGAAACTACTATCACGAGTGGGAGAGGTGCTGCATTTCCTCAGGAGCCAAGAGCTTGCAGGTTGGCTCCAGATCCATTCCCAGGATCAAGGAATTGGAATTGTCAGTCACTTAATTAATTAATTACTGCTGTGACAAGCAACTTAAGGAAGGAAGAGTTTAATATGGTTCACAGTTTGAGGGGATCACAGTCATCATGACAGGGATGTCACAGCAGTAGGACTGAGAGGCAGCTGGTTATATTAAACCCACAGTCAGGAAGCAGAGAGAGATGAACTCTAGTGCCCAGCTTGCCTTCCCTTTTTCAAGCAGTCTAGGATCCCAGCCTGTGGGACAGTTCTGTCCACAACGAGGGTGGGTCTTCCCAGCTCAACTAACCTAATCTAGAAACTTCCTCCTTGCATGCCACAGGCATGCCACATTGTGACCTAGACCCTTTGCAGAGGAGTTGGAGTTTTGGCAGCTTCCCTGGAACGCATCTCGGCTGTTCCTGAAAATGGGCCACCTCCTGACTTGGAAAGCAAATCTGGCTGTGGGTCCTTCTGATGCTGGGTCCCTAGTCCATCTAAGTTCTGAGGGACTAGTATTATCAAGGGAAGTGGATGGGAGACTAGTGATGAGCCAAGCACTGGAGTCAACAGAGAAGGTCTCTCTAGTGATGGTCAGGTCTAACACTTAGCATGTGTCTCACTGAATAATAATGATGATGACGACAGCAACCATAACTTCCCCCATTTCGGGTAGCCTTTATGAGCTATAGATATCTGAGGTGTGGATTTAAAGCCACTGACCACTCAACTGTGTGTTTACAAAATCCCTGGCTATTTAATAGTCAGCTCCTTAAACATTTTTAAATTTCAAGAATTATTTTGGGGAATAAAGCTCTTGATGCTCCAAACAGGTACATCTAGCAACAGGATGAACCTACGAGTCACTCACGCTTTATCATGAGCCAGTATCTGCAGATTCAGGTTTTCGTTTTCCTAGTTGGCCCGGATGAAGATGCAAGAGACCAAACATGGTTGGTCATGGTGCATCAATCAAAGCCTTGCAATGGTAACCCTGGATACTAAAGATGCTGTGAACTGAATACCTTCTCCTTCCTCACAGAACCACAACATGCAACATGGGCAGTTAATTACTGCTGGAAAAATCATTTGCTTTTCTCTTTTATGTCCTTCAAGTGTTTCTTCTATTAGCCACCAATGCCCCTTTGCCATCAGGACAGAAGAACTGCCTCTTGGGAATACCCAGAGCTCAAAGAGTTTTGCTATTCTTCAGGGATACCTTCTTGGAGTGATGGAATTTCAGATGAACGCTGGGAGGAAGGATCCTAAATTCTGTGGCTGAGGGTGTGGCTTAGGTATCTTCAGCTTACACTGCCTCCCCAAGGCTGACCATCAGGTGCTGGGAGCTTGCAGCTCACACCCACAAGTATATCACCAGGCTCTCACCCTACCTGCTCTAAGCAGACCCAAGTAACCTTGAATATAAAGGGGTTTTTTCCATTTACGACAAAGCCTGTTCTTCTGGTATCTAGTGTGGGCCCAGCACACTAGCCAGCTTCCCCTCAGCGTCAGTCCACTGAGGTTAGCGCTCATGTCAATAAGCCCTCCTAGAGTTAGCTTGATAGAATCTCTAAGCAGGTCATCTCCAAGTGTGGCACACACCAAGGAACCCCAACGAGAAGCCACTCAGAGCACTCCTTCTGTTTTCACAAAGGGAGATAGCATACGTTAACATTATGGTTAGCAAGCTGATGTAGGAGATGCAGTTGCACGAGAGGAAGAAGCGGTCTCTCACCTGAGACCACAGGGCTAACACTGACCTACTGCTTTTACTCCTGTGAACCTGTCCACTGCTTCCGCTTCCTAAAAGCTGTGTGCATCACCATTCTCCCTTGAGAAGTGACCACCTCCAATATCCGCTTAGACAGCAAGTCCTATTTGCTGAAGATCAAACTGTCTTAACTAGAAACTGAATTTCGGCTTCTGTAAAACCTGCTTAGTTCCAGGAAAAATCTCCTTTGGGGGTGAGGAGAAAGACCTCCCTAAGATGGTTGCAAGATTACAAAATTGCCTAAATGAAGGGACTCTGGCCAGCTCAAGTGTGGTGGACATATCTCTGGCCCTTCTCCCTCATTCCCTCTGCCTTACTAAAAACCATTAGATTACATCCCTAAAGTTACTCACAAGGCCTATTCTCTTATTTGGTCACTTCCTCTTCCTGATGCTGACCACAAAGGTCCAACCGTCAAAGTATTGAAGTCCAGAAATCAAAGTCCCTTTTGGCTCACCTAAATAACATGCCCAATCAAAATTAAACACCTCATCCTAACATGGGGTTTCCTCTTTTCCTTTATAAACCACCATTGACCTGCTGGCCACATCTGTCTCCTCTCTATCCAGAGGCTGTCCTTTGACCACCAGGACAAATATGCCTTTTTCTTTTCCCTTGTTCCTCCCTCTCCTCCCTCATTCTTTATCTCCTGTCTTTTTCTTATTCCTGCCCTCTGTCCCTAGTGGGCAAATAAAATCTCCTTTGTGTTGAGAACTTGTGTTGAAAACTTTTCCTTTCTCCAACCCTATGGCTCAGTTCTGATCAAGGCCGGGCCTCTTTGAGCAATAGCTAGAGGCTATAACATGTTAATTAATGAATGTTTTCCTGAGAATTGCTCCTTAGGGAGGGTTGAGAGGCATTATCCAACTCCAGCAGAAGTACTTGGGTAGTGACTGGTCTCAGCTTCTGCCTGGCCTTGCCTCTGGCATCTTTCTAGTTTCTCTCCAAGCAGGGCTACCCAGTGGAGCTGGGCTGTCTCTGTGCTCATTGCTGTACATTCCCCTCCTAGAGGAAGGAGGGAAGATTATGACTCAGGAAGTAAATAAAACAAGCCCAGGAAGCTCCTGAAACTCACAAGACTCACAAGACACCCCCTATGCCCAATTAATATCAGTAACAGAAACTGTAGGACAGAAGAGACTCTGACAAGCCCACCTGCCTTCAAGTCCTACAGGTGAATTATTGCCTGTGATCTTCGGGCTTTTTAGCAGTACTGGCACCTTGGAGTCGTCCAGGCTTCTTTAAGTAATCCCAATAACTCCCCGGTTCACTAAGCTGAACTTGGATGGAGTCATTTCTGTGGTCTGTCACTGATGCCATATCTGAGGTAGATAAACATTTCTTCATGCCTCTCCAGAAAAAGTCACATTAGTAAGGGCAGAGGATTATTGTTACAGCCCTGCTGTTGTTACAACCCTGAATCCCATCATCAATGCAGACACCTTTATGCAAAAGGCAGAGGTTTGGTGAGTCCTCTCCTTTCCACACATCTCGTTTTGCCCTTTTCTCAACACTCAGACTTGTACAGACCAGTTTCAACTTCTTTCATATTTAAGCCAAATCCACCTGGAAGATGTCTGAGGCCAGGCTCACATGTCCCAAGTACCCACCGTCCAGGCTCCTGATGCCACATCACCACCACAGCATAGTTCCCACGTTCGCAGCCCTGCGCAGAAGTCTCACTTACGGAAGGCTGTGTAGAACTCTCCAAGGGTCAAGGAGCCATCACTATTATAGTCATCAAATCGCAGGAGGTCGCCAGGTGAGCATCTGTTGAGTGAACCGTCCATGTCCTGCTCCTTTAGCACATACTGTGAGGCGAGAAGAGACAAAGCCAGAGTCACCAGTGAGCCCAGCATCATGGATGTTGCTGGGAAGTGCCCCAGATCTAGTGGGGATTCAGGGTGTGGGAGCGGATGGATGAAGCTGAGCAAATGTGTTCTGTTGACATGGACGTCGCCACACCAGTGCCTCAGACCCATGGGAATAGCAGAGCCCTTCCTAGGTGAGGCTCGGGGATATAGCAAAGCCTCCCGTGGGTCTGTGTGCAGATGCTGACAGTGTGTGTGTGGACAATATAGGCCAAACCTCCTTTTCCTGGAAGGCTGCAGCCTGAACTGTTCCCCTACAGAAACCTCCAACCCGACTAGCCGTATAGAATGGACTTGCCTTCTCAGTTCAGATGTACAAAATAAGCTGGGTTTCTAGGCTGCCCCTGGTGCATCTCCATGAGAGTGAATTACCCAGCCAACCCCAGCCTTTTTGTGTATCTATATGCCTGGCCTTTCTTCCTTCCCTCAATGCCCCACTCAGGGCAATCCTAAAGCCTTGCAGGTTGAGGTATTGGGGAATACTTAATCTCTGGTCTTGTCTGGTTTGAATCCCTCATTCTATAGATAAGGAAACAGAGGCTCAGAGAGGGAAGGAAGGGCCTGTGGTCAGGTCTGTGGTCTCCCTGACAGTCAGACAGAGCCAGGCTATCCAAGTGAGGAAGAATCTTTGGTGCTTATTATTATTATTATTACTATTATAGATATTTTCTTTATTTACATTTCAAATGTTATCTCCTTTCCTAGTTTCCCCTCCGAAAATCCCCTATCCCCTCCCCCTCCCCCCTGCTCTCCAACCCACCCACTCCCACCCCTGGTCCTGGCATTCCTTTGGGGCTTCTTGTCTGTCACTTCTGTTAATGGAGGGCCTGATCATGAGAAACCAGCTAATGGCTGAATCAGGGTGGGAACCCAGGTCACTATTTGTAATGCTTAATTTCCATCGTCAACTTGACCAGAGTTGGAATTACTTCAAAGACACCAGAGAGCTTTAACTGAAGAGAGAAGACCCACCCTAAACATGGGCTGGTGCTCAGACTGAATAAAAAGGAGAAAGAAACTGCAGAATCTTGAAACCTGCCAAACACTGGCACACATACGTCTCTGCTTTCTAATGGATGATGCAGGGTGACCAGTGGCCTCATGCTTGTGTGACCACATTTTCTCACCACGATAGACTGTGTTCCCTCAAACGGCAAGCCAGAAATAAACTCTTCTCTCTTAAGTGGCTTCTTGATAGGTTCAGATCATAGCGATGAGAAAAAGAACACAGCACATCCCATCTCTGTATCCACTCCCCTCAACCACATACCAACCCTCACCACTGCTAGAGAGTTTACTCTCCATAGTACATGTCCAGAAAGCACCTGCTGACCGGATCTGTCTCACATCTCTGTTGCTGTGATAAAAGACCCCGACAAAAGCAATTTAAAGGGAGAAGGGGTTTTTACAGTTCTGGGGACAGGGTGCCATCAAGTCATGGAAGACACGGCAGTGGCAGAGAGGGGGTGGTGACAGAGCTATCAGGTGGCAGAGCAGGATGCTGGCTGTCGTCAGGTTACATCTCCACTCAGGAAACACAGGCTGAATGGGAGATGGGGTCAGGCTACTAAGCCTAAGGCCGCCCCCAGAGGCCCACTTCCTCCACCAAAACTCCATTGCCTTATGATACAGCAATCTTCCCAGGTATTACCATTAGCTGGGAGCATGCATTCAGACACATGAGAATGTGGGGGCATTTACGTTTATGCCACAGTAAAACCAGAGCCTCTTCTGCCTTTTATGTTTTTCCAGGACCACCAATGTCACCCCTCAGTAAGGGTCCTATTTAGGAGCTATTGGTGGACTCCTGTGGATTCCTCTGTGGTGATGGTTTAACCAAAAAAGACAGAGCCTCAAGAGAGATGCTACAAAGAAAATCAAGAGAGAGGAAATGATTTTATTTTATTTTGGAGGGGTGGAGGTAGAGACATTTCCCCTTTGTTTAACATTCCAGTTTGGTTTGCTATATTAAAGGCAATTTAATGTGATAATGTTAAAAAAATGACCCTTCACCCAGAAGTGAGGGTATTCGATAAGAAGGAGATCAACCATGACGCCTTGGATCAATCTGCCGAAGATGGAAATTTCCCTTTGTCTATTTCTACATTGGAAATTGATTAACTTTTCATAGGACCAATGAATTCCCTTCCCTCCGGTGCCTCTGACTCAGTGTCAAGGCAAGGCCCACATTAGCTGGGTTCTGCTTGGTGGATTTATGAGACAGACTTTAAATATATTAAATTTTAAAGAGGAAATCATAGTCCAATTACCATGCTTGTTAATGGCTTCAAGTGCCTCTAGCTACGTCTCTGCCAGGTTAGAGCAACGAACTCAAGAAGATCTGTCAGGAGCCACTTGGGCTTGGGAACCAGGTGCTCACAGCTACCTCTGCCCAGGCAGGGCAGGCTGATGTCACTTGCCCAGGGCTTCCTGCTCAGGCTGTGGTATGAGGAATAAAAAATGGGGTGTGTTCCTGGCAGGTAATCATCATTAGTAAGGTCTCTGGGCTTCCTCAGAGCCATTCTTGTCAAATGAGAGCTCCTAGCCCTGCCCTTTGGGGTCTTAGCTAGAGCTGAGGGATGAAAAGCACTGACAGAGTCGGGGTGTGCTAGCCTGATGACACTGTGCCATCTGTGGGTAGCAGGCCTGGGATACTTGGGTTTGTGTGGTGAGTGGAACAGGGTCCACTAGATACCCTAGAGTCGCAGATTCCTCACCTAAAAACATCTGTAAAATGGGATAGTAGCAGTCCCGACCTTACAAGAGAGGATGCTGAAGGATGAAGGGGGGGTGATGATGATGATGATGATGGTGGTGGTGGTGGTTGTGGTGATGTTGCTGCTGCTGCTGCCCATTGATGACCACTGAGAACATCTTATGTGCCAAGTATAATGTTAAACGTGTCACATGTCTTACATGTTTTAGCACCATTAATTCCCATGACGAGCCTGAGGCGATGAGGTTCACAGCTGAGGAATCGCAGCCTAGGACTGAGGGGCCTCCAGAGACTCACTAGCTCATGATTGGCTTTGAACCCTGTATTCATGGCTGCCGCCCTACAGAAAAGGCTGTATTTGTCCACCCTGGGCATTCTCAGACCAGTGCCTTTGCTGGGTGGACACAGGGCTTCCCACAAGCAAAACAGTCAGGGGGTTGGGTCATTGACATTTGGCCGCTACAGAGAACTGTCACTGGCCAGAGGCCTTGGGGACCCCCAGCTGGAGTGCCAAAGATACTCGCCGCTGCAGGTACTGTTCTCCTTTGATATTTCTTCTGTAGAAAATGACAAGCTCAAAGCGCCAAAGACTAGTTTTCTAAGGAAAACACTAGTGGGCAGCCCCTTTGAGGGAAGCTTTACCTGGAAGCCAAAACTGGCTTGTAAACCTAGGCTGAGGTAGCAGGTGGCAGGAGACAGAATTCTGTGTGTAAGACATTCTCAGAGGTGTTGACAAGCTGTGAGTCCTAAGAAAGGTGGGGGAGAGGGTCCCCTTGGCAACTGGTGACAGAGACAGTTATAAACAACCTTTCCACCACAGAGCTTGAGTGATCCTTCAACAGGCATGTATGCAGGATATCTCCACAGCTCCACCTGAAAGCCACACCCACCTGAGCCAGCTCCAAGCTGCCGAGGTGCCCATTGCCATCTGCATCCAAGTCCTTAAACAGTGACTCCACCAAGAGGTGCTTCTGGGAGGCGAGGCTTTGCCTGGGGGTTCCTTGTGGGAGTGGCTGTCTGCGGCTCTGGAGGGCCAGGAGGACATTTTTGAGACGAGCATAGCCAGCCATGGTGCACATGTCTCCTGGAAAAGAGAAGATGGCTGTTATGTCAGGTGCACCCTGGGGGCTGGAAAGAATGTTCTGCCCATCAGTCCTTTCATCTGTTTCAGTCACAAACAATTGTTGGGACATTTCCAGTGTGCAGTAAACAGTGCCACCATCATAGAGCAGGGCTCACGTGTCCATCTGCCCCGTTACCCAGCCTACTGATATTTATGCTAGATATCATATACCAATACTATATGAACCAGAGGGAGTCTGGAAAATTCTTCCAGTAGAGTCTGCAGCTGTTATCTCAGGGTTCTGAGGAAAGCCAGCCCCGATTCTATTCTGTCACAGTCTGCCTTCTGTCTTAATCCTATTTTAAAGGCTGCTTTTGAATGCTTGGCCTCATAGATTAGGGAGTTTTAGTTAACAGGGCTAATAATCCCTGCTTAAGGTAATTAGGTACACTCCCAGAGCTGGGTTACTTGAAAACAAACATGTGTACACAAGTCCACGACCAAGAAACAAAAGGAAGCTTTAGGAGATTAAAGCGAGCACACAGCCCATTAGTCTTAGGCCTTTTATCACGGCTGTGCTCGCTGAACGCGTCGACATTGCATGGTTCTTTGGCAAATGAGGCCTGTGATGCACTGTGACATGACATGGTTTATCTTGCTGGTGACGGGGCCACCATACAGAGCAGCAGCCAGTAAATAGGGGGCCACAGGGATGTCACAGAGCAGTGCTCCTCCAGCTCTGCCTCCCCATCCAGCCAGGGGACACAAACACTTCCTGGGCCTGGCTTTGTTGAGACTGGGGAATGCTGGTGTGGGCTCCCCCACCCTCCATTCTATAGAGAAGATCAAGGGGTGCTAGGTCTGGACTGTCTCAGGGTCAAGGCCTCTTCCCTTGAATTCTAATGCCAGTTGAAGGTGCCAGGTTAAGCTCTCAGGGCCAGCTGCATAGTGAACAGGCTTGAGTTGGGGAACTCCTGGCTTTGTGAGTCCCAGCTCTGCTGTTTCCAGGTTGTGTAACCTGGGAAAGGTTAGTACGGGCCTCAGCGATTTCATCTGAGAAATGGGATAATACTGCATCCCACAGGGGGATATTATAAGGGTTAGTTAATTAACATGGTCACACATATCTTTACTCTGAGCCAAGGCTCAGTGATTGATAGCTACTCTCCCACTTTCAGTTGTTGAAACCTCGATGGGGAGAGCAGGGATCCACATGAAGAGCTGTTTTTCTCTCCTGCCCTCCCTCTCTCATTGGAGAAGCCCAGATAGCCCACCTACCCTTCCCTGTACTTGTTGTGTTTCTAGATTTTCTTCCAATTTGGGGTCAATTGATTCTTGTCAGAAACAAACGCCCATTACTATGTCCTTTGTGTGTTTATTTAGAAGAAAAAAATCAATTGCAGTGTTCAATATAATCAAATCTATTTGTTCCCTGGGAGTCGCCATGCTCAGGCAGTGGGGCTCCCTCCCATCCCCCCTGACCTGCTCACATCCCTCTCGTGCCTGGCAGGTGATCCATTTCAGAGCTCCCAGGACCCATAAGCGGATGTACCCCATTTTTAGATCTTCATAGCTCTGAGTAACTGAGCATGGCCTCCATACTGAGTATGGTCTCATGGCAAAGCCAATATGGCTGGAAGAATGTGTCTCGTGGCTGGATATTTCTCTCTCTCTCTCTCTCTCTCTCTCTCTCTCTCAAAAAACTAAGTTTTGGGGAAAGGGCACGGTCTTACCTGAGTCAGTCTATCACCTCGACTAAAGAGGGTAAAGTCTGGTGCTGGCAAAGGGAGCAGGAATGGGGTGGGCAGAGTGAGAGTAGGAGGGTATCTGCTGGGGTGGGCGCTAGCGGAAATGTTCATTCACGTGGATGCTGTGCATAAACGGGAGGCACGGTCATTTCCCTGGGGACAGGCACCTGCACTACAGACTGGGAAGCTGGTGTCTAGAGTGACTAATGTGGTATTAATAGAAGGCCTCCCTCAGACATGCTGGTCAGAGATGAGCATTCTGAGAGCCCGTGACACCAGGGCCACCAGAAGGTCAGATCAGGCAGATCAGATGGGGAGTGTTGTCTTAGGCTTACTGGTCTCCCATCCTTCCCACAGGTTCTTGGTGCTGCCTGATGCCCTCTGCAATAGCCAGGCAACCTCACCATGGCTGTTAGGGAGACCATGATGTGGTCCTGCTGAGGTTAGCCTCAGGTGGGGGGGCTGGGGGAGCTGTGATAACTTCTCAGGCTCTGCTCTCCTACCAAATCCTAAAGTTCTTCAGGCTGTGGATGCAACTTGATTGGCTGAGTGCTTGGCTAGCCTGCAGGGAACCCTGGGTTCAATTGCCCGAACTGCATAAAACTGGGAGTTACGGTTCATGCCTGTTACCCTAAAAATCCCGAGGTGGAGGCAGGGGGATCAGAAACTCAAGGTCATTTCCAGCTAAAGAGCAAGTTTGAGTCTAGTCTGGATTATATAAGACCATGTCTCAAAATTAAATAAAAAGAAATCCATACTGTTGTTCTGAGGACTCAGAAGTTTTTATCCTGTGTCTAGAAGCCAAGCTGGGGGCCCAGTTGAGTGACCTGAGTCTCCGGGGTTAGCGTCCTGTGCTGCCCAGGCTGTGTTGCTACCATCTGTGTAGCAGTATGTACTGACACTCTATTTGGGTGTTCTAAGGCGTTAAGAGTGCCTTAAGGAGTAGGAGATCCGTTAAGGGAGGGGGAGCAGAGCAGAGGCAGTAGGGAAGGTGTGGTGTACAGTGTATGGTGTACAGTGCACAGCGAGCATCTGGAGGCCAGTGGAACTAGAAAGAGTCACTCACGAGCCTGTGGACACCATCAAGGCAGGAGAGGGCAGGTGGTCCATCTCAGAAAGGCAGAGAGGTCACAGACTGGTGTGGGAGCCAGACACAGCAACCTGATGTTCCCAACTCTTGTCTGTCTGTCTGTCCTTTCCTGAGGATCTGTCCCACCTGTCCATCAGTCCTCTGCAGTGCTGGAGACTGAGCCCAGGGTGTTGTGAGCACTAGGTAAGTATGCTACTATTGAGTTACACCCTGTTTCTGGCAGAGAGTCTTACATTTCTCTTTGTCACGCAGAGCAGCCATATTTTTAAATGAGTGGCATGGAGAAGTCCACCTAGACTCAAATCATTACGTCATCTGCTCAGAGTCAACTGAACTCTTCTAGTCCTGCCCCCAACCCCACATGTTGGGAAGAGCTGAGGACACAGCAGTGAAAGCCACCCAGGTGTAGGGGTTTATTCACCCATGGAGGCCATCTCTTTAGTGTCTGTGGTTTACCCTCTCTTCCTAGGGACACACTTGATGCTTCTGCAATCATGTCTTCCTGGTGGCTCCGTGTCACCAGTCTTCCTGGTGGCTCCGTGTCACCATTCCATGCTGTTCCAGCCTTGCAGTTTAGTCTCAGGGTGAGCTCTCCTTCCTGAGGCATGCCTGACCCCAGGATGGCTTTTCTCAGGAGTGTGTACTTCACAATGTCCCCTTTCCTGGGGACAGTCAGGGGTGGCTCAACCACCCCAGGGCCACACAAACATTCTTGCATCTGCCAGACCCGTCTACCCAAGGCTCCAAACTCGGTTTCCAAACTAGTTATCACACACCAACCTGAGTCCCATCTCTGGGACCCACGGAAAGGTAGAAAGAGAGAAAGGGAGTCCACAAAGTTGTCCCCTGATGTCCACATGTGCCAATTGAAGAGATAAATAGCTAAGCATGTGGATGAGTAAATAAAATCAAGACAGGGAGGGCGTCACAGCACCTAGGAGTCAGGAGTAGAAGGATCACTGAAAGTTTGAGACCAGCCTCAGTTATACAGTTTCTTGCCAGCAAGGGATATGGAGTGAGAGACCATATTCAAAAAGTGAGAATTAAAACAGAACAAGATAAATAAAATCAGTCATCTATATTTATCTACTCTCTGCATCTGATGTCAACATAGTTGACCAGAGGCTATGCCAGCCTCTACCTAGGATTCTGGAAGGAAGGGCATGTGATGTCTTTGGATCAGGGCAGGGTCCAGTGTTAGAGATTCAGTCCATTGGCTCCTTTCAGGGTAAGGTTCCTGGAGGGTTAGAGGCTTGGGTATTTACTGCACATCCTTCTGCAGTCCATTGCCAAGGCTTCCTGGGCTAGCCTGGGGCAATGCACACATACACACACACACACACACACACACACACACACACACACACACACATACACACACATATATCACACATACACACACATATCACACACTCACAGGCATGCATGCACACACACTCACACACACACTTCAGAACCTCAGAACATAAATGTCACAGGCTGCTGAACTAGGCTTGTAGGATGCCACATTGGAATCACTTAGGAGACACACTTCCTGGGGCCGTATGGGAGTTTCCAAAGAGTTAAACTCCGAATGGGGGTAGCATCATCCCATGGGCTGGGGACTAAATAAAAAGGAAAAAAAAAAAAAGGAGAAAGTCAGGGGAGTACCAGCATCTACCTGTCTCTGCAATGTGGATACCATGTGACAGGTCACCCATGCTCCTGTCCCTGTGACTTCCATACCATGATGGGCATACCTTCAGACTATGGGCCTAAACCACATTGTCCTTCCTTAAGTCAATTTTGTCTCAGCAATAAGGAAAGAAGCTAATGCAGCCAACACCAACAGCTCTTGTGAGCACTGCCTAGGGAGCCTGAGGACCACCTAAGCTTGACGGGAGCGAGGGGAGTGGGGTGAGGAGGCCCCACCTAGGCCTTGAACTTCTTAGAGCATCATGACATAACAACAGGACTTTGCTAGTACAGATGGCCACCCAGGCCTGAGGTGTCCTTTTAATGATATTGGCAGGATTCCCCCAGTGAGGAGGGATGCAGCTCATTCATTTCTGTCTCCTTCTCTGAGATAACTGACAACTAACCCTATGCACATAGACTCCTGGAATGAGGAAGCCATCTTGGATATTTCTCCCGTCCCTTCCTCTACCCAGGGCCATTTCTACTCTGGGACCACTGAGTGGTCCCAAGCCACTTCCTGTCAGGCTTAGGGTCCCCCACACAGCAGAGGTTGTCCAGTTAGTTCTAGGTTCCTCCTGCATCTAGACCAGGCTCTCTTTGGTAGATAAAATATTGATCAGCGGACTGAGGAGCCCAGAGTGTGTCCCTATTTTCCTGTCAGAACTTGGTAATGAACTGCATTTATCAAGCCCGTTCTCCATGAGAAAGGTCAGTTGCAGATCTGGCTAAGTTGTCATGACACCTCATTAATCTGGCTCCCTCAATAATTGTCCCTCTTTGAAGATTCTAAAGTGTTCCCATTCTGGCCTCGCTCCCTCTGCGCCGAGGGAGATGATCATAGCAGGAGCGCAGACTGAGCCGCATTTAATATTTTGAGCAGAGGGAGAGGAAGCAGGCGTTGCCTCCAGAATTAAGTGTCCGTCAGAGGGATACTTGCTCCTTCCAGACAAAGGGAAGCAGGGGAGGAACTGTGAATATTCCATCAGCCGTGCCACCTCTGCCAGACTGGGTCTCAAAGGAACCATCGCCATTCCCTGGCAGGTGAAGTTCCGTTTCTGGGGGTGGGAGGGGTGGGTGGACTCCTGAGGGTCAAGGGGAGTACAAGAAGGTAAGAAGTGGGTGAGACAGACAGACAGAAAGAAGCCCACGTTCTAAGAGTGCATGAATGGATATGGCGAGAATTGTGCGTGTGAGATGTGTACAAGCATGTGTATAAGTGTGTGATGTATGTGTGTGCATACATGAGTGTGTGTGTGTGCACATGTGTGATGTATGTGTGTGCATGTGAGTGTGCATGCGTCTGAGTGTGATGTGTATATGAGTGTATGTATGTGTTCATGTGATGTGTGCATGTGATGTGCGTGTGTGTGACATGTGTACATGCATGTGAGGATGTAATATGTGTATGAGTGTGTTTGTGTGTGTGTGTAATATATGTCTGTGGTGTGTGATGTGTGAGTGTGTTTGTGTGTGTGTGCATGCATGTGTGTGTAATATACGCTTGTGAGTGTGTGCATGTGTATGTGCATGTATGCCTATGAGTGTGTGATGTGTTTGTGTGTACTTGCATGCATGTGAATGTGTGATGTGTGTGTGTGTGTATGTGTATGTGTGTGTGTGTGTGTGTGATGCTGCCTCTTCCTTACTCACTGAAGCTGTTTTCCCTCAGGCCCTCACTGAGCCCCCTCCCACCACCTTCTCTACCATAACCTGCTCTGTCTAACCAGGTTCCTTCCTTGCTGCCCCATCTCCATTACAGCCCTTTCCCAGCCATCCATTCAGTGCTTATACATCTTCTGCTAACCAGCGGTTGCCATTAGTTCCCCGCTGGCCTGGTTTGTGGGTGCCAGCCCAGCACCTGGCCTACCACCTGCACCTGGGAGTTAGGTTTAAACATCTGTTAACTTTACCACCACAGTCTCCTCTGTGGGGAAGGGAGGCAGAGGGGCGTGGATGGTGTCATAACGGTAGGGGAAGGGTGGAAATCTGAAGATGGTGGGCCCAGTCCTTCATCATGTCAGCTCCCTGAGTGCAGAGTGGATGCAGGGGGATGACTCCTGTGTGTGTGGGGCTTGTGGCTTTGATCATGGACAACCAAACCTACCTCACCCAGGGGACACCTCGAAGCCTTCACTGTTGGCCCTACAGAGTGAACTCAAAGATGACTATTCTGGGGTGGGTTGAGAGTGGCCAGCCACAGAAAGCTTGGACACTAGCCTATATAGAAGGATCTCTTCTGTTGGGCACAAGGTGGTTCCCTGAAAAGAGCCTGGGAGAGAAAGCATATGAAAATGTCTTCTCTCTTCTACCCAGGGTGGCTCCAGATAGACCTTTAAGCAAGGTTTGAGGGTATACTCAACTATGAATAGCCTTAGGAAAGACCTCTTCCCTTGCCTGGGCTCTACACAGCAAATGTGTAGAATCTTAGTCCAGAGACACTCTGGGCCTAGGAAGAACTTTATACACAGACAGATAGATTTTGAGGTTTCAGTGGCTTTGGGGGACCTCAAGGTAGTTATGAAGGCCCCAGCCCTGATGGGTTCCAGCTGGAGATAGTTCCCTTTGTCTGTCTTGTCCCTCACTTGTCAGCCCTGGACTCAGATGGATTTAACCACTATCCTGGAGAGAGGACACAGGACTTAGGCCATCCAGCATCATGCTACAGTAGCTTTTCTTTCATGAACAGGGGTGGAGAGAGCTAAGGGGAAGGTGGTGTAGGCTGAACCTCAGACATCCTTCATAGCCGCCCAGGTCTCTACGGTTGCTTCTCAGGTGTTGCCGCTGCTTGGGAGACTGTGGAGCACTAAGAGATGGGGCCTCAGAGGAGGAGGTGACTCACTAGGGGAGGGGGTGGTCTTGCTTGGGGTTAGCTGACTGGGGGACACTAATGATTATATAGCTTACATTCTTACTGAGATGGGCTGTACCCTCAAACTGTGACCAAAATAAACTTATCTCCCTTAAGTCACTTCTTATCCGGTATTTTGTCTCAGCAGTGAGGAACATAAATAACACAGAGGGAGAGGGGGAAGGGAAGGGCTGCGGTAGGGTCCAGTGGGCTGTGCTAAAGGGGCCCTGGGGCTTACAGGGCACTTTTCCCAAGCAGTATATAGACAATTGCTTCAGTAACCACACAGGGGCCACACCTACTGGAATACAGCTGTCTTTAATCTGGCAGGGTGGCCTGGAACTAGAACTTAGGGTCTCAGCACTGCACCTGGCTGCACCCCCAGAGAGGTCTTAAGAGACAGGATGGGACTCCATCCTTATGTTTGCTCACAGGCAGTCTCCTCTCCCTCCAAAATTACCACCCTTGCTCCCGCATCCCTGCCACATTTTTGCCTTAACAGTTCTGTGATCTTTACCACTAAAGCAGAAATTCTGTGTAACCGTCTGGCGCCCACATTCCCACCCAAGTGGCTGTGCTATCCCAGCCGTGGTTAGCGTGTGTCATTCTGAGGTCTATTTTGAAACCCGATAAGCCGTGCAAAAGAGCAAGAAGCATTTTGCTCCCAGATCTAATTCACGAGGCACCGCGACTTTAGCTTAAGAGGAGCAGATGTTTAACTTGATGTAAATTTGTGAACATTAACAATCTTTCAGCTGCCATTTCTGAGCAAATTCAATTAACAATCAATGCCACAACCAATAGGCTTATCTTTTGGATACATTTTCACTAACACGATGTAGTTCTTCAGATGGAGGTGACAGGAACCACAAAATCCTAAGAATTCCAGAGAAACACACACCTTATGGTCCCCAAACCTACACAGATGAATGTCCTCAAAGTCATGCCATTTGGTGGCCCAAAACTGAGTCTTGGGGCTGCTGAGCAGACCAATTACTATGACCTCAGCTCAGGCATACTATGGAGGTGTCTAAGGTGTCTGTGGCCTAACCTGAAGCTGCTTAAGACTCCAGTTTCCTTTCATAATTTGTGCCTTAGTAGTTCTATCAGTGGCAGGTGATTCGGGCTGACTGGCTCCCAAGGGAGGCCCAAACAGACTAAAAGAGAAAGGGAATCCAGGCTATAGACATGCAGAATGAATGTACCTACCTAGGGGGCAGAGAGAGAGAGACAGACAGAAACACAGAGACAAACAGGGAGACAGAGACATAGAGAAACAGAGTGTGGGACAGATACACACAGAGAGACAGAGACAGACAGACAAACAGACACAGAGAGACAGAGAGAGGGACAGACACACAAGGGGGAGGGAGAGAGAGAGAAACACACAGAGAAAATGAGAATGAAATACATCTCCTAACTAACTCCTAAGCCCCTACTCCTCCATACATCAGGCATGTGCTAGACCCTCCACCTTGGTGTAGGGACAGGAGAGCATGGCCACAGGATGGGGTTCATCTTGTATTGTGGATCCGCCAGCTGCCACAGACATGGCTAGATTTGTAGTTGAAAGAGTTGGTTCTTTCAAAGGTCACCTGCTGGCATTTGGCAGGGCCATATCTTGGGCCAGGTGTTTGGCAGGCAGGCATTTTGACAGCCAGTGGTGGCTAAGGAGAACTGAATGGTAGCATCTTCTTAGATGTCTCAGGGAGCTCCAAGGATGCAGCTGTGCATCTTCCCAGAATTCAGTGGGAGTGGCATCAGGCTGGCAAGCAGTCCTTGGCTAGTTTCCACCTGGTCTTTCCCTGGGGTATCAGCATTTGTCTTCTAAGTTGATGGTGAACTTTCTAAGTTGAAGGCACAAAGCCCATTTGGGGACCACAAACAGAATCTGCATGACTAGGCTCTGCAAGGCCTTCAGTGCATGAGGCTTCATCGCATACATGCACACACACACACACACACACACACACACACACACACACACACACTCATGAGCAGGTCTCACACTCGAATCTCCAAAATTACTGTAGTGGGAATTAGTCAAACCCACGCCAACACCTCACATGGACAGAACATCTCAAGTTTCACCCCAGAACACAGTGATTTAAAATGAACAAAACCTCCCCAGACCTTTGTTAGGAAAGTGGTACGTTTGCTCATGAATGCGGGGGTTCGGTTGATGTTGCCACACAATCAGCTACTTGACATTTACAACCCTCACTTTCTTTCCTATTAAAGAAAGCAAAATTGGCTAGATTCCTGGGAGAGGGATCACTTACACTTTTTATGGCTGACTGGAACATCCATCAGGTGGCCCCAGAGTGAAAGGATAATGTTTGGGAATTTAAATAAATGCTAAAGCCCTCTTGGCATTAAGAACTTTACTTTTTACTGTTGTGTTAATGGAACTCCCACCCCTGCCATCCTCCCTAAGAAATCACAGGTTCCTTTTGGGAACGTGGGTACTAGCTAGCTCTTTATAGCCTGGGGGAGGGGCTGGTCTCACTGGGTCTGCCCAGTAGCCCAGCTGCTGGCCCCTCCCTACCCACCCCCCTCATCTGCAGTCGGAGAGCTGGGACCAGGGTACAGGAAGATGGGGAACTGGAGGGGATGAATGTGGCGAGAGGCTTCCTTATGAGACTGACCTTGTGGCTGGACACGTAGCCAAGGGAAGAGTCCCACTGTTGGGTGGGAATAGCTCAGCTCCCCAGGTGTCAACCATAGCAAAAAAAAAAAAAAAAAATCCACATTCTTGGCACTTTAAGCTGCCATTGTCTTTGAGGAGTGACCAGCTTGACAGATAGCCTGTGTCTCCAGAAACACAGCAGAGTCTTGGAGCAATTCCCTACCTCACATCATGTCTGAGACAAGGGCTACAGGGCTCGAGGGTAAGGTTCAGACTTCGGCAGCCAGGCAGGTAGCTTTCGTCTCATGTGAGCTGAAAGGTGACTCGGGAGTGTGTGCACTCTTCTTATCAAGGGTCCCCAGGAGACAGTGTACAGTTCCCGGGGGAGGGGACTAGCTTTCTATTGTCACAACGATGGGGGGAGGGGAGGCTTCATTGGCATCTAACGGCCAAAGTCATAGTGGCTTCACCCTGCTCAATAAACCTTTACTGGCCAGGAATCTCATTTGAGTTTTAGAATATCCAAGTCATGGAAATGAATGACTGACCACGTGAGCAGACGGAGCAGGCCAGAGTACCGGGCAGTGTCTTACCGCCTGGCGTTGCCTGAGGGATTATCTCAGGGCTTCTTGCTCTGACACGGTAATTGTCAGTCTACCGGCTGAGCCAAAAAGCCACTAGATTTTAAAGGCTGCTGGAAGACGTTCATCATCTTGGTATGAGGGGCATGTACAGATGCCAGCAAGGAGCTACACTCAACACTCTAATGCTCTGGGCATTTCGCCTGGAGAAGCTCCACAGAGCTGGGGAAACGGCCTCCTGGGGGTCTCTAGAGGCTTGTCCTCACCCAGGCTCCCAGAAAACAACATCTCAGGGAGAAGCTGAACAGGCTTAGACTAGACAGGATTTGGGGGATTTCCTGGGGTTTCGAGCCTGCTCTTTACCTTTTGGTGTTGGGAGATTGATAGTAAATCCCAGGTCAAAACCAAACAAAGCTACCAGGGAACTCGGGAGCCAGATCAGCGATGTTGCAGACAGAGCATGAGTAAGTATGCAGTACTAGGACTGCAAGATGGAGGAGAAAAGGCTTCCCTCCTGTAGTCTACCCACTGAGGACTGCTCATACTGGAAACTTGCAGGATCCAGCAGCTTATGGATGAGTTGTAGAAAACCTTGACTCTGTGGATGTCAGACCCAGGTGAGTCATTCAGGTTTTTCAACCTGAAGCCCCTTAGCAGGTCGGGGGCCAGCTTCAGGTCTGGCATCTAGAGGAGGGCCCGGTACTGAGCAGTGAGTGACTTATGAGGGAAGCGGGCAGCGTGGATGGGAAAGGACCCTGGCTGCTCTCCTCCGAGTACCCACAAAGCCATTCTCCCCCAACCTGCTGAGTTATTCCAGATGCATCTCTGCTCGGGCTGCACCTGAAACACCACAAACACAGTAGCGGGATGGGAGTCCGAGGATAGGCTGGCTCTTGCTACATTCCCACACCAAGAAATCCCCTTGGCCCTCTCTGCCTTCCATATTCATAAGTTCTCCAAGCCCCAGCACAGCTGCCTAGCTGCCCTGGTCCAGCATGGAAATGGATTTACATGCTTTGAAAGGGTTCAAGGCCCAAGGAGACCTCGGGAGCGAGAGGATCGTGTCCAGATTCCCAGAGGAAGAAGCAGGAACACCTCTGGAAGCGTGCCAGGACCCAGAGAAGTGGGGCCAGCAGCATGTAGCCTGAGGCTCTTTGTGCCTCAGAGCCTAGGCAAGGACCCTTGCCTACTTGTGCCCTGTGTATACAGTGTAGCCCACCTGCACCACATGCATATATTGCCTCAGGTCAAGCTTGTCTACAGTCTTTGGAATTAGACTTTGAGAACGTAGTTAGAAAAAAAATTATCTCACGAAGTTTTGATGCAGAAATACGCTGTGCTATTTACCCCCCCCCCCACTCTGTGTATGTGTGTGTGTGTGTGTGTGTGTTGTGTGTGTGTGTTGTATTCTTACACATCAGGGGTTTCTCAGAAATCTCATCCGCTCATGCTAATGCACCCTAACGAAATCAGGAGTCCTCAGTGAAAAGTCAACCACTCTCCGACCTTCAGTTCTGTTTTCCTCATGAACAACTGCTCTGAGGAGAATGATGTCCTGGTGGGATTTTCAGAAGGAAGGTGTGACACTTTCATTTCTCCCACAAGGTTTGCCGCTTCCAGATCAAGGGTAAGTACAGACAGGACAGTGGGAGACAGCTCAAAGTCACGGGGTTGTATTTACACTAAGTACTAGTAGTAGACAGGCATCCCCGCTCTCTGTTCCTCACACACAGAGATGTGGATTTGGGTATGCACTCCAAAGACAATGCCCTATGCCAGTATCTCAGCCATGGCCTGTCTCCCTCTTGGCTTGCCTCTTAGCCAGCTCACCATAGGCTGCAGACCCCAAGAGCAGAGGTAAGGGTTTTGGAATGATGCAGTCGGCTCCTTATTTATTATTGATTAGGAAAGAGACCCAGTAAGAAAGAAGCTCAGTCTAAGGGGCAAAGCCCTGGTGATAGAGTCAGTCTACATTCGCCTGGCATTTGGTGTGGTACACTGCTGGGGGCATTTTCTGTTCCAGTGACACCTGCTTTCTCTTCTGATTCCAGCCAACCAGCTCTTGTGAAGAAACCTTCAGAGAAGAGAGTACAGCTGGGGGTTGAGGCTGAGGCTGGAGGTGAGGCGCTGAGCTATGAGAGAGGACGATGATCCACAGCTCAGGGAAGCTTTAAGAACCCCGTGCTTATGAACAAGGCTTCTTACTGGCAAATCTGATTATCCTGGACACACTGGAAGGAACATGCTGCCATTTCTGGTCAGAGTCTTGGCTTAGAGATTCAAGAGTCTGGATTTAGCCCAGACATTCAGAACCCAGAAAACCAAAGTCTACAGTGATAGACTTGCCAATCTTTTAACTGAGAAGAGCTATCTGTAGCCAATTCCCAGAACAAGTGTCCCTTCCAGCAGCCACTTCCTGATTTGTACCTCCCTCTCTTTCAAAAGCCTGCTAAAGATTAGCTGTGCTGGGATAGAGCCTTGAATGTGCCCCACAGTGGGACATTTTAGGGTGCTGGGAAGACTCCATCCCCTGATCTGGTTGAACAGATGTGTTCTATGGGGAAGCTCATGAGCTGTGTGTTTATGACACTTTTCTGAATGTGTTGGACTTTGTAATTGTTTTAGTTAGCAGGTAGCCTGGGATCTGAGGGATTGCTCAGCAGTTAGAACACTTGTTACATAAGCATAAGTACTAGAGCTCAGATCTCCAGAAACCCATATAAATGCTGGCAGGATATGGATGGCAGAGATAGGGGTCCTAGGAGCAAGCTGGCTAGGAAGATTAACCTTATCAGCAAGCTCTGGATTTGATTGAAAGACCTTTCCTCAATGCATAAGCTCTGAGTTTGATTGAAAGACCTTTCCTCAAAGCGTAAGGTGGAAGAGTGACTGAAGATGATTCTTGATGTCCATTATGGGCCTCCACACGCATGTGCACACAGGCACATGTGCCCACACAGTTGCAAAAAACCATGCACGCATAAAAAGAAAGAAAAGTAGCCCTTTGTTTCCAACAACTGAAAGACATTAGCTGCATACCTTAGCCAAACCCAGGCTTGGTGACAAGGGAGGGTGGAGACCAGGGTTTCTGGAGATGACCAGAAATATGGAAGTACAGTGGCTTTGACTTATTGACCTCCAACCCTTTGCCTTTGGTTAACAAGCTACCCAGGGCTGAGCGAGATTCTGGTAGAAACTGCATTGCCTACCTTCTGAACTAGTTACCTGTAGAATCTTCCCGGCCTGAGACTCTGGGGAGAAGGCTGCCTGTGTAGTCTGAGGGTTTGCTCAGTATCAAAGGAGGAAGAATGAATGAGCCTAGGAGACAGAGGACCCCACAGACGTCCTCACACCCTGGCCTCACTCTTACCCTCAACTCTGAAGAAAGTCTGAAGAACTAGACCCAAGAGCTAGGGTGATATTTCCCTGCTCCTGGGCCACCGAGCATTGAATGGAAAGACATGGGCACAGCTGGGTCTCTGCCACTATGGGCCTGGCATTTGGATCACAGGACACAGATATGGATATTAAAGACTTCCTGTCCAGAAGGAACTAACATGGATCCTTGGTATCTTCATCTCATGGGCCAGTTGTGCCTCATGCAGCTCTTAGGTTAGCCACAGTCACAGCCTGACTTCCTCTTGGCGTTTCTTAGTGAGCTCCTCAACTTGAAAGAGCCCATGTGGCTGAGTTCTGACTTGCCTTTTTTGGATGGATCATGCCTTCTTTCCTTCTAGAATATCTTCCCTGGACAGCTTCTGTTTTCTGATCCAGATCACATAGACCACAAACGTGCACTGTTTTTTCTTTCCACCATGGAGGGTAACACCCATGAGCAGATGGGGCCTCATGAACCACTGAGGGGACTGTCTGAGACTGGCTGTGGTTGTTACACCTACCGTGCCCACAGGAGATGTCTGGCAACTGTGCAGACAGAATAATTAACCCTTGGCACTCCCCTTTCAGCTTGCTTACACAGAGGGAGTAGAGGAATGTGCACTCCACCCCAGGAGATAATTTATAACCGTGCTGAACATTTGGCTTGACAGGCATCGGTGACCTGGATGCTTACCCTGTGCTGAGAATTCATAAGCATGTGAATTACTGTCTGGGCTTCCAGATTTAACTTTAGATTTCAAGTTGAACCCTGAAGTGTGCTGAACTGAACAGCAGTCCCCTCGTGTTAAGGCCCCATAAAACACACCTGGTTGTCCTCAGTCAGCCTCAGAGGGTCCTCCCCACTGCACCCAGCCTTCTCAGCAGTACCACTTTTTCTATGACGTGCAGGCAAGGGATGGTATCATAGAGTTTGTTATCTGCCAAGGAGGATTAAGGAAGTCGTGTCCAGACTTGTAACGGAGCCCCCCCGCCCCCCACATTCCTCCCTCTTGAATATTGACTTGCTTCCCCCCTACCTAACCAGCCCTATGGCATGTTGTCCCAGCACTTCTGCAGTCCTGACTCTGCACCTGCCAGCTGTGCTTCTTCATCTGCTCCGGCGCATTCTGACTCCATATCCTGAGCTGATCTCCCGTGAGTCCCTCTAGGCATTTGGTGCCCTAACGCTGGGTGGAGAGAAACACCAATGTTTTCAGCCACACTGAATCTACCCCAGGGCACAGCTATTTCTGCACCTTCCCAGATTTCTCCAGATTCATGGGACACGATGGGGGTCATAGGGAGACAACATACAGTATGTGTTCAAGACACATGGCCACTGATAGGATGGGTGACTTGAGCTATCCATTATCATTCACCTGCTTCTGGGGTAAGGGTCGGGGAGCCCTAGACACCTGTGACTTCTGGGCATAGGTTTGCTCTCAGGGAATTGGTGGGGTAGAACCCCTATTGCTTGATTTGAGTAAATGGCCTGCTGAGTAAGGTCTGAAGCCCATTAGCTTGCCCTTGTACACATGTAAGCCAGATCTCAGCTCTAGGATGAACAGGCTAGCCAGGAAGGGGAATTATGTCTACATTCTAGGTTTCATGTATCTGTGGTCCAAATGATAAGGCTAGGGAAGTGGTCTTTCCAACTACCACCAGACAGACAGATCTGCAGCTAACACATTCATGGCCCCCATCTGGGTCCTAAGACAGGAGGGGAGACACAGAGGAATGCATACTCTTTGTGATTCACTGGGGTGTGTAAGCACGCAAGGGGAGTCCAAGGCACACCAAGAAGTAGATCTGTGTCCACTTATCAGGATTATGTCTATGCCAATAAATGGCCATAATTATAGTTTCAAATGACTTCATGAAGCTAATGGATCCAAGGAGACAGTGGTAGACTAAAAGGAATGAGACCATCAGCTGGCTTGCAAACTTCAGATGAGAACACCAGCAGTCATTCCATTTCAGATGCCACCCACTTCTTTGCGCAGCCCATGCCTTTGAATCCCCAGTTTGATGGAGCACAGAAGATGCTGTAGGGCTTTTCAGTTTCTATTCTGTACCTGGGAGCCAAGGACTATCTCATTCATCAAGACTCTGAACCGAGGCTGGGGAAGCAGATTTTCACATGTCATTTCTGGGGACTTAGAGTCAGTTTTCGTCCCCTAGACAGACTGGGTGTCCCCCTGGGACCTTGCCCCATTTGGCAAAATTCTGATCTTCTGAGTCTTGCTTGGCATCTATCTGGGTTAGGCCTCCTGCCTGCGTCTTAGAGAACCCATTGTCTCTGCTCCTTGTTGTCTACCTCTCTTCTGTCGTGGAATAAGAGCTAAGCACAGATAAGACAACTTTGTCTATAGCTGCTTTGATTGAGACAGACATACCTTAACACTCTGGCAGGCCATGGGGCAGTCACTTGTTCCCCCAAATATGAACACCCCATACATAGCCTTCTCTTAGCCTCTACTGGGCCTACTTCCTTCCCGAGTGAGGACAGGGACAGAGAAATGGTGAGAGTCCTAGAAGCATGACTCTGATTGACACCAGCCTTGAACACCAGGGTCTGAGCTCTGAACTGAGTGTTGATGAGCATGAAGACTCAGAACCCTCCCTCTTGTCCTCTTCCTGTATGCTTATAGTTTGGGGTTTGAGGACAGTTTTCTTAGACTATAAAAGCAAAACCCCAGGGCCGGTAAACTGGAGATCTTGGCATCTGCCTGCAAGGGGAGAATGATGAAGAGGGAGAGAGAAAGCTATGATGGTTGAGTTAAGTCAGCATGTGTTGGAGGTCAGCCATGTGTTGGACAAATCTCTGTATGGAAAAACGTCAGGGGCTTGGGGATTTTCAGAGGAAAACAGGGGAAGCCCAAGGAACTAGAAAAAGCATAGACTCTGGCCATCATCCGAAAAAAAAGAGACAGAAGACAGAGGGAAAGTGATGTCTTTCTGAATCAGGGTTCAGAGGTATAGGCTGACTACGTAACAGAACATCATGGTGGTTCGGTAGGGACTGTGCAGAGCATGGAGATTCTGGGAAGAAGCGCATTACCTCATCTAAGGAATAATTATTTCTCCGATCTCTTTGGTATAACTTACATCTACCTTCTTGAGGGGTAGTGCCTAGACTAGGTGATTGATAGGATCATCTCATGTTTTGGGTAGCTTGGAACAGCCTCAACCCAATAGCAGGTGTAGACTGCACTCTCTAGACCAGAAAGAGAAGATCTTTCTTTCCCTTAATGGCTCTCCAGTGCTACATATCATCGCCTCTCTGAAGAAGTGACCCTAAAAGGATATTACCCACTTGCTCCATGAAAGTCCAGAGTCCCTTGACCACTCATGTACAGACCAAGGTGTAGCAGAGCAGAACCAGTCTGTTCGCTAGAGGCTCAGGCCTCCAGCCCTGACTTCTGAGCTATGATAACCCATGTGCCCATGGTGCGGGAGTCGGTGGTCCAGGAGAGGATGCTAGACAATAAAGAGGCAGCCTGTATTTTTGTAAGTCAGATTCCTAGCTCTTTTGTGGTGGAGGGGAAAGTGTGGGGATGTGGAAGGTTCTGGAGGTTGAGTCTCTTTCCAGAGGAAGCACCCCCTTGGGCTTGATTCCAGGGAGTTCACTGGACCAACGAATCTCTCTTCCTGGTGGCTCTGTGTATAGAGAACATCACAGAGTGACTGTCAAGGGAACATAAGTCACCCTGCTGCAAAGCAGTCACTTTAATACTCTGTAGCCACATTATAAACCCATTCTCTGCACACCCACTAATAGATGCCTCTGCCCCGCATCCCATTTCCTGATATCTCTAAAGACACCAGGGGGAGGCCAGGGAGTCATGAAAGACACATAAAAATGCAGTTGTAGATGGGCCTAAAACCCATTTCTTTGAAGCCTAATTGATGGGAAAAGCTTCTGGCCCCAGAGAACTTAAATGCCCNACTTACCCATAAGGCAAGAAAGAATTTCACAATCTTTACTTTATTGACAGATGAGCCCCTAGTGTCCTACAGTTTGACCATGACCTTATCAGGGTCACAAGCCTCAGGAAGTGGTAAGCCTGGGATGAGAAAGAAGCCATCCCAGAGAGTCCACAGAGTGTAAGGGGAGGGCTGTGAGTCATGGAACGAATCAGCAGAGCTCAGATGGTGACAGGGCTGGAGAAGGGGTGAGATTAAGGCCAGTTTGGAATCAAAACTGACAGGTTAAGGCTGTCTTTGGCCAGAGCAGGAAGAGAAGTCCTGCGCCTATGCACACACACTGTCTTTGTGTTATGTGTACGCAGTGAAGAGGCAAGCACTATTTTTAACCCTAAACACAGGGGCTCAGTGTACATAGATCTGTGGAGAGCCTGCTGTGGGTATCAGGCCAAGGATGGTACATGTAAGCTGTGGAGAGCAGCAGGTCTGTGTGTCTCATAACACACACACACACACACACACACACACACACACACACACACACACAAGAAATGTCAGTCATATATAAAAGACAGGTTCAGCCTGGTGGGTGGGCAAAGTGGTGGCTCAGTAGAGGGCATTTGGTGGGTTTACTCTAGAGGCCTGGGACCCTGTCAAGCTGGCAGTGTCCCAGATCCTCATCCCTCTTACTTCCTTGACCTCTGCCTGAGCAGGCTCCCAGAGATGGACAGATGCCTGGCTGACTTAGCTCCTGCGGAGTGGGAAATGCCCCTAGGGATGGTGACACATTTTCAAAGGGGGGGAAAAAAAAGAGGCATGAAAGCCATCTCTCCACTGGAAGTAGGTAATTTGTGAGTGATGAAGTGTTCTCCCTCTGCAGAGAGAATGGGAGAGGGAAGAAGGCCGGGAGCCCAGGCAGCCTGGTCGAGTCTCTGTCACCTGGTATCTTATATCGCAGTTCATTAGGTGTGACGTTAGACAGAGCCCTTGGGCATCTGCTGAACTGTTCAATGCAGAGAACTAAATTGCAGCCTTAAAAGTTCTCCTCATAGTGTTTCTAAGACATTTGGACAAAAGAAAACATAAAGGCTTCAGACAGACAGGCCCGGTCACCTTTTTATTATCTCGTGTGTGTGTGTGTGTGTGTGTGTGTGTGTGTGTGTGTTTACATGTCCATGTAGAGGCCAGAGGTCTCCAAGTGTTGTTCCTCAGGAGCTATCTATTTTACTTTTTTAAGTCAGGGTCTCTTACTGGCTTAGAACTCACCAAGTAGGTGACAGTGACAGTCAGCCCCAGGGACCCTCCTGTCCTCCTGCCTCCATGTCCCCCAGCTCTGGGCTTACAGTATAGGCTTTCTTTTCTACACAGGTTCTGAGGCTTGAACTCAGGTCCTTGCACTTATAAGGCAAGTGCTTTACAGACTGACAGAGCCACTGTCCCTGCCCTACCACCTCTGCTTCTTCACCTTTCTTGGTCACTTGCCTTATGTTGCCTGTGCGTGCATTGCGGCTGGGGCTACCCATTTGCTTTGTCCAGGGGACTCTGGTTTCTGGGTGTTCATGGACCCTCACCCCCAGGGCATCTGCTTCCCAGGAGCCTTGGACACCCTGAAGGCCAGGAACTCTCCAGGCCTTTTCTTTCTCCTGAGGATGGACAGCCCGGGTGGGCCACCCCTGCTGGCCAGTCACCAGGGAGATCTCTCTTGTCCCATGATGGATTGTTATGTATTCTGCTAAGGACTCAGATCACCTGTCCTGGAAAAATCCATTTCATTTCAATTAGCAAGCAGTAAAGTGGGGTGCAGGTTTCCTTAGCAACTGTGGAAACCCAGAACCTCTCTGGACCCATGCTCTGCAGTGTCTCTTGGGTTCGCTATGCCAACAGAAGGCTGGCATACGTCAGCTGGGGTCTGCTGCTCAGCCTGTCTGGATTCCCTGAAGGTTGGACCTGGGTCACTGCTCACTCCCTAGGAACTCTTCAGCAGCCTCCAACCATCACAGAAAAGTCAAAGCGGCATCTCACTCTTCTAGGGTCTGAGACTCTCCAGTCTTCTAAACCCACATGCAGAAAGTTATCTTTTGTTGTTGTTGCTATAACAACATACCTAAGGCTGGGTACAGTTTTGGAGGCTGAAAGTCTAAGATTGGGCAAGTCCATGTGTTTTACTGCTGTTGAGAGCCTGTATGTGTGTGTGTGTAATAGTGAGAATGTGTCACAAGAACCGTAAGATGAAGCAAGGAACCGGAGTCAATTGTTGGGCTCACCCTATTCCTGAGGAATCTAGCTGAGGTCTTCATTCCTGTCAGATAGCTGTGCCCCATGACCTAATCACCTGGCCCTCTTCTGAAAGGGCCCTCTGCCTTTCAATTCTCACATACTGGTGACCAAGCTCACGACCTTCTAGGGGACAAATCACATCCACAAATCACAGCGCCATACATTAAAAAAAATACAGTATTTGGGTGTGAGGAGATGGCTCACAAGCAGGAAGACCTGACTTAATCCCTGGGCACCCATGTGAAGAGCTGGGTATGATGGCACATAGAGATAGGAAGGTCCTTGGGGCCTGCTGACCAGCCAGGCTAGTGGGCTTCAGGAACAGAGAAACACACTGCTTTAAAAAGAGACAATGATAGAGAGCAATTGAGGAAGATATCTGATACGGACCTCTGGCCTCCAGATGTGCATCTACTTGATATCCAATCAAGCACATGTACGTGTTCTCTCTCTCTCTCTCTCTCTCTCTCTCTCTCTCTCTCTCTCTCCTCCCTTCGCCCTCCCTTCCCCACACTTAGAAATAAGTATTTGGTAAAAACTACTTGGTATGTTTGAGAGAGGACCCTGACCCCATTCTTAGAATGTGAAACTTTTATAACTGGGGGCTACAGTGTGGCTCTGTTGGCTCTGTTGTGTTCCAGACAGGGGAGACATTTTTATCAAAGGCGCAGTGCAGGCTTACTGGGCTTCTGTTTACTCTGCCGGAGCTAATTCTGTATCCGGCAGCCGCTTCAATTCAATCTCCGGACTGTGAATTTCCCCAAGCAACTTCTATTTAGTTAAGGCCAGAGTCTCAGTGGGTGGTAATAAATATCAAAGCCCAGGATGACTGAGGGAGGCAAAATAAGAAAACCCAAATCAAATATGATTATTGATCAATCCTGAACTGCCCTAATCATTTCTATGCTAATTTTAAATATATACGTACATATTGGCATTTTCATTACATAAATACACTGGCATTTTCAACTGAGAAAATGTATTGAACCATTCCACATTGTACTCTTTGGAGAACAGCAAAATAAATAAAAATACAGTAAAAGGCACAGAACCGAAAACAGATTCTTACCAGTCTGAGATAGCCTTTGAAACGTCTTTAGATGTCTAGTGCAGCATCATTTTGGAAAACATTTAAAAAGCCAAACCATGCGCACCATAAGGAAATGAAATTTGGACTTGTAATATGGCTCAGAGAGTAAAGGGGCTTGCAACCAAGGCTAACGATCTGAGTTCAATCCCTGGAACCCACATGGTGGAGGGAGCGAGTCCACTATGAGCTGTCCTCCGACTCCCATACTCATGCCATGGCAGAAGCATGTACACACACACACACAAATACACACGATAAGTAAGACATAACAAAAATGAAATTCAAAAATTGCCTCTTACTACCAATCGGAAGCCACCCAACTTCTGACTCTTACAACGTCTTTTATCTGTTACTAGAAGTAGTGAGTTTAAGCTTCTATTCCTTGATGGCAGACGTGACACTAAATGCAGTGTCAGTGTCCCTTCAAGTTCCCATCATCCCTGGCAGGAGATGAAGCACAGCACAGGGCAGAGCCCGTGCCCGCAGCACAGGCAAGTCACCCAGGCAAGTCACCTCTCCTCCACTGCTGCAAATCACGACGGATGGTGGTTTGTTTAACATGTGGCCATGCTTCTCTTGTTTAGCTATCTGCTTGCTGCTTGTGGGCTGGAGCTCAGAGCCTCAGAACCCACAGATAAACAGGCAGGTTCTCAGCACCCCGAGGCAGAGCCGGGAGGTAGCGAGAGCAGCGTGAGCTCTGACGGAGACAGCAGATATCAACATTGGACTTATACCTACACCTGCACATTCATGTACACACACACACATGCATGTCATACGCATGCAGAAAACCTATTGAAAGACAATGTCCATTAAGGTCTTGCTATATATTTTTTTGTCTTGTTTTGAGGACAGGGTCAAGCTTTGACTTTATTTTTCTTTCTTGTTTCTCCTGTAGCCCAGGCTGGCTTTGAACTTGCCTAGGATGTGGCCAATGATGACCTTGAACTTTTTTTTTTTTTTTTTTAAGATTTATTTTTTTTTATGTATGTGAGTACCCTGTCACTGTTGCTGTCTTCAGACATTCCAGAAGAGGGCATCACATCCCATTACAGATGATTGTGAGCCACCGTGTGGTTGCTGGGAATTGAACTCAGGACCTCTGGAAGAACAGTCAGTGCTCTTAACTGCTGAGCCATCTTTCCAGCCCAAACTTCTGAAACTTGCTTCAACCTCCTAAGTACTGGGATCACAGGTATGAGGATCACAGGTATGAGCCACCATGCCTATTTATATTGTACTAGGAACTGAATCCAGGACTCGGTGTGTGTTACATACTCTACTAAGCTACAGCCCCAGGCCTGTCTCTGACTTTATTTTGGTTGGATGGATGAACTTCCTTCTTGACACTGAGTCAACACTATTGACTATTGTGTTCTTATTCTAATGTGAATGGGTCATTTTCAAGGTTACTTCCTTTTTGCTGAAGATAAGGTCTTCTTCTCTACACCGCTCATGCTGGTCACTAACTCCTAGGATCGACAGGTCCTCCTGCCTCAGCCTCTCATGAAGCTGGGATTCCAGATGCGCACCATCGTGCCAGGTTCTCATCCTCCAGGCTTCTGGCGCTGTTAATCTATCTCTTTTTGGGATTTGTTTTGCTGTATGGCTGCTTAGCGCTGAGTTTTCTTGGGCCAGGTTTCCTTTCTTTGATTCCTTTTATATTTTGCTGGCTATACCTTTTCCTCCCCAGCAAGCCAGGTAAGCCAGACTCAGACAAATATAAACATTCTCTCAAATATAGGGCTATGTATGTATGTATGCATGTACATGCAAGAAAGAGGGATTATCTGAGACTAATAATAATATCTCTGACTTGGGAGGGTGAGACAGGAGAGCCAGATGGGCAAATATGGCCACAGTCCATGATAAACATGAATTAAAAGGTCCTTATGAAACTCATCACTTTGCATGGTGAGTATAAACACTAATATGTTTTCTTTTTCTTTTTTTAGGGAAGAAGGTGGCTGGAGAGATGATCCAGCAACTAAGGCAAAAGCACACAGTTTAGATGGTTCCCGACACAAACCTTAAGTCTTCAAGTGTAAGCACACACACATGTATACCCACACATCTGTATACAAACATATACACACACACACACACACACACACACACACACACACACACACACTATGCACACCCATGTAAATGGAGAAAGTAAAAGAAAGACGATGGTTTTTGTGTCTGAGACAGTGTTACTTTGGTATCTATCTACTACATTAAGAATTTTTCTTGGATATTTAATTTCCAAGAAGTATTTCTTCCTCTATTCTGCCCTTTTCCATAGCATCCTGTTCTTATTTCATGAAAATATTACTTCCTAAAGTCTTCCTATGGATTGTTATTGTATCCTTAAATCTACATTTTGTTCTATCCCTGGGGGCTGTGTGTTCATTTCTTCCACACTGGCTCCTGTCTTTACTGTTCTCTGCATGGCTCCTGGTCCCTGCTCATCAGTCCCCTTCTATATAATAGGTTCAATAATGCAGTCATAAGGCACTGGGTGCTCTGTGACTGTGAGTGTCTCATCCCCGGGTGGGGGAGATATGTCACCAGACAGGCTCAATCAAAACCAGAGCTTTAAGAAACTCAGGTAGGGGACAGACAGGCAGACTGAGGGACCTGCCCCCAACCCCAAGATTCTTGGACTTAAAGCTCCTTGAAGACAGATTAGAATTATGTAATTTAGTCCCTAAGAGGTTCTTGCCGAGGACAATTACTGGTTATAGTAATAACTGAACACAACCCTGACCCCCAACCTGAGCAAGGCAGGACCCGTGACTCAGCAGTAATGTCATGTGTACCACAGACTGAGGGGTATTTTCATGGACTCAGAGCCACCAACATGACCCCTGTGGCCACACTGCCACTTCCCTCTGCCAGTGTTAGTCCTCTAGAATCAGGTGCCACATAGTGATCTGCTAGGAGGCAGATGGCCTGGGTCACTATTCTCATCCTATAAATTAGGAGCATGTTTGTCAAACCTTCCTAAGATGAGCATGACTAAGGACATCATTCGTAGTCTTTCCTTAATGCTGTAGCCTTTCTTTCTTTTTAATTAGTATGAGTATTGTGTGGCAGGAGTCTGGTGTGTGTGTGTGTGTGTGTGCGTGCTCGCGTGTACGCGAGTGCACATGCCCATTCACGTGTGCACATATAAAGGCCAGCAGAGGAAACTGTGCCATGCTCTATCACTCTCTACCCTATTCCTTTTGGACAGTCTCTCACTGAACCTGGAGCTAGGCTGGCAGCCAGCAGGACTCAGAGATCCTTTTGTCTCTATCCAAAGGGCTGGCATTGTGCAGGTACAAGCAGCAGCCACACATGGCTTTTTATATGAGTAGTGAGGATTTGAACTCAGGTTTGTGCAACAACCACTCACCCTCTGAGCCATTCCCCAGCCAGGAAATTACTTTTCTTTTCTTTTCTTTTTTTTTTTTTAAAGATTTATTTTATTTATTATATGTAAGTACACTGTGGCTGTCTTTAGACATTCCAGAAGAGGGCGCCAGATCTCATTACAGATGGTTGTGAGCCACCATGTGGATGCTGGGATTTGAACTTATCACCTTCGGAAGAACAGTCCGGTGCTCTTACCCACTGAGCCATCTCACCAGCCCCAAAATTACTTTTTTTGATTACTTTAATTGATTACTTTTTTTTTTTTCAGGCAAAGTATGAAGTAGCTTAGGGTAGCTTCAAACACACTATGTAACCAAGGATGACCTTGAATTCTTGGTTGTTTTGCCTGTACCTCCCAAGGGCTGGGACCCTAGATACGTACTACAGCACCCAGTCTATGGAGGCTAGGGCCTGAATCCAGGGCCACCTTCATTTTAACACTGTACTTATATCTGGAAAGTTGATCAGAAGTATGAATGGTTCTTTGCTAGAGAAGATTTTGTTCCAGAAAGGATGTAAGATGGCTTCAGTGACCTCAGAAGTGTTGGAATTTCAGAATTGAACTGCGTCCAGGTCAAGATCTCTAGCTCTACCGCTCTATGTCGCTTGCAGTGCTGAGGAATCCTAACTGTAGCTCATACTCCACTCCTGCCAGGATGGGACCCCAGGCCTTTTGTTCATAACGTCTGAAACCTTCAGAGGGTCAGTCTTTGTTTGAGGATACAAAGACTTGGGCAGAGAGGGGCAGAGGGGGGCAGAGGTGGACAGAGACAGGTAGAGAGGGGAAGAGGGGACAGAGAGGGGCAGAGGGAGGTAAAGAGGGGCAGAGGTAGGAAGAAGTGGGCAAGATTCATCCTAACAGCCCCTTGGCTCTTTGAACTTTACAGCTGGGGCAGAAGACCCTAGGGTCTAGAGAAATCCCTTTAAGGAGTGAGCAGGCAGACTGGCCCCTGGCACTATGGGAGGCTGCGTATGGAGGTTGTGGGAAACAGGAGAGCGTTCATGTTTTTTCATTTCAGGGGTGCCCTTCCCCCAACCCCACCCCCCACTTTCCCATGGGCCCCTCCAGCATCCACTCTAATTTTAAATGTGTGGAATGTTAAATCGCCTGGTCAGAGAAGATGGAAGATGGAATGGGTTAGCGGCAGCTGGAGACGGCCATGAATTTTACAAATGGCTTTCTAGAAGGCCCTCGTTCAAGTTCACAAATCAGACCCATAACAAACCCCATTCCGCATTCCCGCAGATGGAAACTTTCCATTTCAGCCACGACTATCTGTCCTGCGCCTAATCTTGTTCCAGCAGCATGGAAGGCTCGGAGTAAGCCTTGGTTTCCCAAATGGCCTCCAACTGCTGAGGAGAGACCCTTGCTTGCTGTCTGCACGGAGAGGACCCCGGTATTCCTACTGAAGTGCAGCAGTCACGGGCTGTGGCTGCTAGCGTGCGCCAGAGGATACACACATCACTCAGAAGACAGGAATCCACTGCCCTGTCTCCTCCGAAGCCATAGCTAGGTGAGCAAGACTGTTTCAAAAACAATAACCAATGTCCCTCCCCTGACCCCCGCCTTATTTTCAGCAAATGATCTTTTCTTCCTCAGTTCCTTCAGTACTAAAATGAGGCAGAAGGCCGCCTGTCCCAGCCAGGGTGAGAGCGTGGGCAGAGGTGGGGCACAGAATATCAAGGTGTCAAATTCTTGGCTCTTGAAACTCAGAGCAAGAGACAATTTTCTGAAAACTAAGGCTTTCAATTTGCAGAAGACAGCCTGTTTTTTTTTTTTTTGAAAAAATAATTTATTTCTAAAGCTCTAAAACCTTGGCTTTTTATAGCAAGAAATGGAACTGCGCAGCTCATAAACTCGGGAGTGCAAGATGGGGAGCCGGGAACCCAGGGGCCTCCATCCCTGGGAAGATGGAGTAGAAAGGGGTCCCGTGGTGGCTGGCCTCTTCTCCTTGGAGGGGCTCAGTAAGATCCAGGTGAGAGCCACCACAGGAGGCTGGGGGGTGGGGGGAAGGGTGAGGCTCACTCCTGCTCAGAGGCTGCTGAAAGTCATCTGTGAATGTTTTCAAAACTGGTGGGCATGGTAGACAGGCTCGAGAGCTTCCCAGCTCAGAGCTCAGGGGTGACAGCACACAGAGGTCCCGAGATGGAGAGGACATGCTGGAGACTGCAGGCGGCACAAGCCCAGGAATCCAGTCCTTCTGTCCCTCAGCAGTCTCGTGGCCACCTGGCCTAGCTGGTTACTGCCGGCTGTGGACTTTAACATCCCAACTGTGTAAGCTGCTTGTGCCCAGGGTTTGGCTTGGCCCCTCCCATGGTCCTCAGAGTGGCAAGAGGATGGGTGCCAGGAGGGTAGTCAGAGGCCGCTTCCTAGAGATTGGGAGAAGCAAGTGGACTAGCTGAGCCTCAGTCTTGATGCTGACCTCGAAAGTCAAAAGCACAGCCGGGCAGACTCCATTATCCTTCCGGTAAAGCAATGACTATAGAGCGATGCTTCCTTTCAGATGGTGGGCTGGACTTTCAAGGGTGCTTTTTAATGTATATGTGCTTGTGTGTGCACAATAGTGTATGTATGTATGTGTGTGTGTGTGTGTTCATGCTAGTGAGTGTGTGTGTGTATGTATGTGTGTGTATGCTAGTGAGTGTGTGTGTGTGCATACTAGTGAGTATGTGTGTGTGTTCATGCTAGTGAGTGAGTGTGTGGAGGGGGGCAGACCTCTCACTGCCCGTTGGTCTAGGGACTCCCATCCTCCCCTGGGAGGCTCTGTTTGCTGCCGACTGAATCTGGGACCATCTGATGTTTGCAGAAGTCTGGTTATATGCATGCTGAGCTCCTGAGGTAGCTGTTAGCAGGGCCATGTCCTTGTTAATATGTAGTGCCCATGTTCAAACCAAGTGCCATTCTGATAGGGCAGGGATAGGGAACTTGTTCTGGCTTGTTTTTTTGTTTGTTTATTTCTGTGATAAAATGATCATGCCAAACCAGACCGGGAAAAGCCCACAAGGCCTTAACCCTACACAAAGAACTTTAAGGGACTAAGGATGCCTAGGAGTGGGAGATGGAAGGCTAGGAGTGGGAGATGGAAGGCTAGGAGTGGGAGATGGAAGGCAAGGAGTGGGAGATGGAAGGCTAGGAGTGGGAGATGGAAGGCTAGGAGTGGGAGATGAGATGGAAGGCTAGGAGTGGGAGATGGAAGGCTAGGAGTGGGAGATGGAAGGCTAGGAGTGGGAGATGGAAGGCTAGGAGTGGGAGATGGAAGGCTAGGAGTGGGAGATGGAAGGCTAGGAATGGGAGATGTGGTCTTTCCCAGGGCAAGAGACACCAACTGGACGGCCAGTGCCAATAGTCAATCTTTGAAAACATACAAACAAGTGATATAATATGGACTCAACAAGTTATGTTTATGAATATGTATGTATATGTATGTATGTATACAATAGCAATTAGTAAGAAAAGAGGCCATGAGTTTGAATGAGAGTAGGGAGGGGCATATGAGAGGATTTGGAGGGAGGAAAGGGAAGGGAGAAATGTTGTAATTAAATTACAATCTCAAGAATTTTTTAAAGAGGCTCACTGTGTGTTATGTATGCATGTTTTGTATGCCCCACCTCTGACCTGAAGTTCGAAAGGAGATGACAGACCTATGGAAAGACTCAGGCAGGCAGGCAGTCATGAAAGATAGCCAGACTTCTAGCCATAGAAGGCCCCTCCATCCTTCTCTGTGAATGTCCAGTTTTGTGACGTCCCTGCTGCCTACACAGAAGCAGGATTCCCCACCCACCTTTTTGGTACCTGGTCCCCACCTGAGAACATATGTAATGAGGACCTCCAACCTGTCCCCCTCTGAGTTGGCCAATTTGTGCAGGAAATGGCTGGGCCTGGGCTCTTGGGCCTGGCCCTGCCACCAAAGCTCTCCATGACATGTTCCTTTCTCTCTAGGTGCCTCCTCCTAGAGGAGCGCATGGACTCTACTAGTTCAGGCTCAGTGGGCCTGTTGGATATGCCCAAAATTCATCCTTTGTCTGTGTCAGCGATGGTGAAGAGACATAGCCCAGCACTGCCGCCAGCAGCCTTGAGGAGTTCCCTTCCTGCTTGGGGGCCTCCACTCAGAGAGAGCAGAATCCTTGACTATGATGCAAGAAGGGACTTATTTCAGGATGAGCCAAGCGAAGCAAAGTTAGTTTATCAAAGCAGAGGAGGAAGGCACAGGCTATGTTAGCTCCAGAGTCTACCAGGTTCTTGAAGCATGAATACAGGATCGGGACACAAAGGAACCCATGGGCAGACTCAAGCAGGGAGCTGTACATGGCTAACCTGTGCGGTCACATGGCTGCTCTGGCAAATGAGAGAGAAAAGAGAAATGTTTGAAATTGGTATCATAAGCTTAGACCAGGGGTAAGAGCAGTGGCTTGAAGGGAAACGGACCCTGTCCAGTTAAGATTTCTCTGTTGTAAGTCTGTCTCTTTCAGACGATGAATGCTCTCCCTCTCCCCATCCTTCCTCTAATTCAGAGGTGGGGTTACTCAGTGCCGTGCACTGAGATGATATGCCCATTACCCGTCTCAGGGACCCTGGCTGGCAGCAAGTCAGATGCACAGGTAGGCTGGGAGTCATGGAGGGATTTCTGAAGTCTCTAGCCTTTATTGTCTGTTTTGCAGAATTTTGTTTAGAAGGCTCTGAGTTCGGCTAAGGCTCGGAGCTCTCATATTATCCCTTTCTAAGTGGAAAGAATTCTTTCCTTTAACTCTGCCTTCCCAAATAACAGATCCATAAATGCTACCAGTTCCCCACACCTTCAGGGCTTTCTCATTGCAAGATTGCTTCTCTGGGTCAGTTAGGATCCTACGAAACCAAGATTGTAGGGACTAGGGTGATATCGGGACTAGGACCATGGGGGAGGGGAGCAAGTTGTGGTAGACAGCTTCACCAGGCCTGTAAGCAACTGAAATGCAGGCTTGCTGGGCGGGATTGCCTCAGTTAGATTATTTGAAAGGGAAGACCCACTCTAAGTATGGAAATCCTCTTCTGGTGGCACCCTAGACAAGAGGATACAAGTGAAAGAGACTTTGCTTTGCGGCTGCTTGCCTTCACATTTGCTGGGAAGTCCATTTATCCCCCCCCCGACAGGGAGCTGGAGAGCCCAAGGGAGAAGTGAGTTGTCAGCAAAGCTGGAAGGGCAGAACCATCTAAGCCCTGTGACACAAGACATGGAGTAAGGGATTCGGAGTCTCCCCCTCTGGTTTCGGTCTTGCTTTGGTCCAGTTTTTCCTCACTGTGCTCCCTTTCCTTTCGCTTGGAATGGTAACGCACGTTCTGTGCTATTGTAAGTTGGAAATATGCAATTTACTTTTTGATTTTACAGAGGTTTACAGTTAAGAGACTGCCTTGAGTCCTCAGAAACAACTGGAACTTTTAAATTGTGTTGAGACTAAGAAAGACTGTAGGGAGTTTGAAGTTGGACAAAATGCATTGGCCAGGAACCTAAGGGGCCAGGGAGTGTACTGGGGTGGGGGGGTGTTGATAGAGAATGGCCCCATAGGCTCGTAGATTTGAATAGTAGGTCCCTGGTTGATGAAACACTTTGTGAAAGATTAGGAGTTGTGGCCTTATTGGAAGAGATGTGTCTGGGGCTGGGCTTTGAGGTTTCAAAAGTCCACACCATTCCTAATTAGATCCTCTTCTCTGCCTTGTGGCAGTTCTCTCAAGATGTGAGCTCTCAGCTACTGCTCCAACATCATGCCTGCCTGCCTGTTGCTATGTACCACAATAGTCATGGACTCACCCTCTGAAACTATAGGGCCCCAACAAACTCTTTCTTCTGTAAGTTGTCTCGTCATGGTGTTTTGTTATACACACTCTTAATATATGTGCATATATTTGTGTGTGTGTATATATATATATATATATATATATATATATATATATATGTATATTTCAAAGGGATGAATACTCACCCTCAGCACCTCCTAAAGCCCATTTTTACAGCAAATTAGAAGGAACCTTAATCCGAAGTTAACTCCATGCTCTGACTTTAACACAAGAAAATGTTATGGTCCCAATGATCACTTCACACAATCTGTATCTGAAAATATTCTTGCTTCAAATCTCAAGTTAAAGACCGCATGCCTTTAATCCCAGCACTCGAGAGGCAGAGGCAGGTGGATTTCTGAGTTCGAGGCCAGCCTGGTCTACAGAGTGAGTTCCAGGACAGCCAGGGCTAAACAGAGAAACTCTGTCTCGAAAAACCAAAAAAAAAAAAAAAAAGCATAAATATTATGATTAGTGTCTCTGGGGTTTGCTTTTCAGTCAATAATATATATGTGTGTGTTTCTGTAATAACCCAGCTTTCATGATTTGTGAACTGCCTTTACATTTACTGAGTTTGCTCGCCTGGAGGGGGGACCGAGGCAAGTCAATAAAATTCCAGAGGCAAAGACCCAACTGATGTGATTACAGTTGCAGGGAAACAAGAGATGGGTTCGTTTAAAAAGCAAAGTTATCTTTACATCATCTAATCGCACGAAGGGAAGAAGTTAAAATGAGATCACAGAGGAGCTGGTGTCTCTGATGCCCACTTTAATTTCAGGCAGTGAAGAGCAGCAAAGTATCACCCTCCAGAAATCCTAAATAAGGGTCCAGAGTAACAGAAGAGGTCTCCGTCTCTCCTAAGCTGGCATCCCCGCCACGCCCCCGCGTCTTCCAATTATCACCACAATGGATACTCCCTGGCACAGTGAGTTTAATTGCCATCGTGTGCTATAATGATTTCTTTTCTCCTAAGGCAAAACTTGGGGGGAGTTAAATCACTGAGAATAAAACTGTTCAATAACAATAACGGAATTGAGTGTCTACCTTTCCCTTCCCTTGGAGTTTATAAACCTCGAAGGTCTCCGATGACTAAGAAACCAATTCAGAAATGAATTGACCGACTCAGAATAAGAATACTGAGTTAACTTTCCCTGAGTCCCCCAGTCTGGAGAATGAGTCTGAAACCTGACTTCTGACCTTGGATGGCACCAATAAACTTTCTGAGCCGGCAAAACATTCCTATTCTATGGCACTGGCATTTTTTTTTTCTAGATTTTCCCAAGAATTGTTTTTGTATTTGGGATAGAATCTATCCTGGGAGTGGAAGCCTTTGTGTAGCATTTGAGGGTTTTAAGTTGATGAAATAATTGTGTTGTTGTGTCTGTGTGTGCATGTAGAGGCCAGAGGACAACCTCAGGCGTCATTCCCCGGGCACCTCCACCTTGGGATTTACTGTCACTATTTTTTTTTTTTTTTTCCGAGACAGGGTTTCTCTGTGTATCCCTGGCTGTCCTGGAACTCACTCTGTAGACCAGGCTGGCCTGGAACTCAGAAATCTGCCTGCCTCTGCCTCCCGAGTGCTGGGATTAAAGGCGTGCACCATCATTGCCCGGCTCTGTCACTATTTTTTAAGGAAAGGTTTCTTATTGATCTGGGTCTCTACAAATAAGGCTTAGCTGGTCGATGAGTCTTAGGATCTGCCTGCCTCTGCCTGTCTAGTATACTATGCCTGTTTTTTTTTTTTTTTGTTGTTGTTGTTTGTTTTTGTTTTTGGCCTGAGCTCTTCAGATTGAACTCCTACTTGCAAATCAGTGCTTTTCCAACTGCAAGAATTCTTGATGGCTATCTGCAACTCTCATTGGGGGGTCAGGTCTTTTTGCTTATGTGTGGCTCATTACAAAGGTTGGCTGGTCATGTGCTGGCCATGTGCTGGCCATGTGCTGGCCATGTGCTGGTCATGTGCTGGCCATGTGTTGGCCATGTGCTGGTCATGTGCTGGCCATCTCTCAGTGGTTGTCTGCCTCTGCTGGGTTCACATCCCCTTTCTGTTTCGTAGCTGCTGTATCCTTTCTCCACTTTTACTTTCTTGTTTCTGTCCAGTAATCAACAGGGCTCCCTGGAGTCTCTAACAGGGACTTCTTGGCCAAGACTCACAGGTGTCTCCTGCAGGGTTCTCTACTCTTGTTCCTATAAGTATTCATTGAACATCTTTTTGCAAAACTGAATTGGGCCAATTATGACGTGGTAGCCACAAGAAAATTCAGAGCTGTCAGTTAAGCATCTCCTTCTAAAATGGTTCCAAGTAGGACAGAGCTCACAGCAGTTTTTCTGCAAAGTTCCAGAATATTTTCAGTAGTTACAATGATTGACTGCTATTAATACTGAGATGACCAAACCAGCGATGCCAGACTTTCTGAGCGGCACAGGCTATGCCCTCTCATGAGCAAATCGTCACCTGCCCCGCCCCCTCCTTTGAAAACTGGTGTGAAAATGTAAATAGCCATTGAAGTCAGAACCTGCTCCAGTTCGATGTGAACACACAGTTCTTTCAGCATGGCTAAAGGTAGTTGGAATTTTCCTGGCTTATGACAACTATGAAAACCAAGGGAAGAATATATGCTGCTTTGTTCAGAACTTTATCAAAAGTTGTTTACTATTATTGCGTTGCCCGTGGTAACACAGTGGGCGGCCCAGGAGCTGCCAACTCAGTGCACCTGTATCGTCTGTGCTCGCATACACAGAGGCATCAGGCTCTGTCCTTAGGAATTCTGCGGTGGCTTTGCATCAGGACCCGCCTATCGGACAGCGTCAGTGTCTTACACTACTGGTCCTCAGAAGTCTATGCTATCATTTCAGGGCTATAGAGGGGATGTTGCATTTGTTCTAAGAAACGGGCATTCCATCTGAAAGAGGATCTGGCTGGGTTCCCAGTCATTGCTTCTGGAAAGATGTTTAGGGGGGCCCATTTGTCCACTTACACACTAGCTAACTAGTTCTCATTAGCCCAATACCCCATTGCAATTGAGCAGCTTCTAGATCATTCTGTGGAGCTCCCTGACCATCCCCTTAGGGTTTTACTAAGAGGTCAAGGGCCGGGGTGTCTGTATCTTCAAGCATTGCAGGACAGATTTTTCTGGCTAAATCTGAGAACTGCCCTACTGGAAAGCACATGGAAGACACAGGAGGGTGTGCGAGGGGTGGTCATTCTGTCCTGGTAGGCCCCAACGAGGCTGCCTTCTGCATCCCCCTGCCTCCACACCTTCTTTTTCCTCAGCAGCTTTTTCTTGGGCCCAGCTGCTTTACAGTCTAAGCCCCATTATCTCGTACTTTTATTTTAACATTACTAATTTCCATGCTTTTAACCTAGCCCCCCTTTTTAATACTCAATTTCAAAATTCATTATGTTTTTACTCTCCTTTTTTCTATCTTACCTCACGTTTAATGTCTGGNCCTCCACACCTTCTTTTTCCTCAGCAGCTTTTTCTTGGGCCCAGCTGCTTTACAGTCTAAGCCCCATTATCTCGTACTTTTATTTTAACATTACTAATTTCCATGCTTTTAACCTAGCCCCCCTTTTTAATACTCAATTTCAAAATTCATTATGTTTTTACTCTCCTTTTTTCTATCTTACCTCACGTTTAATGTCTGGAATTTAAAAATCTTGTCTTCTAATTCCTGTTCTCTCGTCTCCTGTTGCTGTCAGCTCTTTAAACCTCATCTGTTTTATTGATTCTCCTCTGGTCTAATGTGTTCCCGCTTTATTTCCATTTGGGGTTTGGGGTCTGCTGTATCGTTTTTCAAAGAAGAAAATTACCTCCCTTTATCCCTTTCTCTTTCTAAGTCATTTGGATAGTGCACAGAGAAGTGGAAACGAGCCAGGTGTCAAATGGCCTCATAGCGAAGCCTGTGGTGGAGAGGGTGGGACCGGTGCCTTTGCTTGCCTAGGTGGGGTGTGACAGGGAGCAGGGCTCCTGCCCTGGTTGTCCCTGCCCTCACAGGCATCAGGGAACATCTACTGCAGCTGCCTTCAATCTGTTCCTCGGGCAGTCCGGAAATTCTCACCCTGAGCTTCCCATACCTGCCCCTCCCCCCACCACACCCTCTCCAACTTGGCTATTTCTGGGATCTTTCCCCGATGTGGCAGCTCGTAGTGTCCAGTCAGGCCCCCAGATTCTTATGTTTACATTCCAGGTGACTTAATTTTACCCTTTCTGCTCATTCTGTTTATTCCTTGTTAAGACAGGGTTTCATGTAGCTTAAGCTGGCCTTGAACTCCCGATCTTCCTGTCTCTCTAGTGCTGAGACTAGAGACTACTGATCATGCCTGAGGACAAGTTCTTCTGGAGGCATGAGGTGGGTTGTGAGCAAAGCCTCAAGGCCTGGAACCTCAGGGGGTCACCGAGCCTCTTTCTACTGGACATCGAATCCTCTAGTCAAGGAGACATCAGCTGTGCCGTGCCAAGGGACTGGTCGCATGCTGGCCCTTAGTTAAGGCCCTCCTGTCCAGACTTGAGGTCCCTGTAGGGCTTATCCTATTAGCAGACGTGGGAAATTGGGCAGTTATGAGGCTGGTGTCTAAATGAACCCTGAAGAAGATGCTCCATTTTTTTTTCTTTTAGCCACTTAATTGAATTTGTGGCAGTAAATCTTTGAGTCTTCTCTTAGCATTCAGAATTTCAATTTACTCCATGGATTTTTGTGTTCAACCCCCAGTGAAAATGAGCATTTGTGCCGAAAAGCTTTTAATCAACCCTTCTCAAAATGTCAGTCCCCTTATCTCCAAAGCCCGCTGCAATCTTGGGGCCTATGGTTTTAAGAAGAGCTCCCGTGTACCGCCTCTCCCTCCCAGCCCCTGGTGTGCTTTATCATGGCTTAATCAGAGTCATTTCTGACATTCATCCCTCTCCTAATCTTCTCAGATTTCTTCTTAAGGTGCGTTTTCCTCTTCAAATCCGGCTTTGTGGACCCATTAATATTCCCTGGAGCCGATGCCCACAGACGAGGACTTGCGCGCATGAACTCCGGCGGTGTCCTCTCTCTTAGCACACAGGTTAATTGTCCAGTCTTTAATTAAATCATTTTCCTTTCACGTTGTTTGTGGAGCTACACGGTAAATTAAGCTGTAAACCTGTCTTTGCTTTATGAGGATGGAGTTTTACACATTCTTGCTTGCTCCCCCCCCCCAAAGACTGACTGACTGTGTGTGTGCTTGCGTGTGTGACCTTGCACACATGTGTGAGTATATATGTATGTGTGCAGGTGTGTGAGAGTGTATCTATGCACACATGTGTTTGTGGATATGTGCATGCCTGTTTGCTTGTAGAGAGGCCGGAGAAAGAAATCAGGCATATTGCTCCCTGACTCTCCATTTCATTCCTTTGATGCAAGTTTCCCACTGAACTTTGAGCTAGGCTGTTGACCAGCAAACCCCAGAGATCCTTCTCTTTCTGTCCCCCACTGCAGGGAGTGCGGCAGGCAAGCCCCCAACCGCACCTGTAGTTAGGTTCCCAGGCTTCCACAGAAGGTGTTCTTGCCTACTGAGCCATCTCACCAGCCAGGCTTTGATTCTCTATCCTCCTGCCTCAGCTTCACAGGTACCTGGGATTATAGGTCTGATCCACTAGGTCTGATCCACCAGGTCTGAGCAAAAGCTAATTTCCAGAAAAATAATTCTTCATAGGAAAGGACACACATTATATGGAAAGAAAGGAATAAAGTTTTTGGATTTTCAATGGCAAACATTTTACATAGTAATGATTTGGGGAAGGCTCTTTTCCATTCTTTGAGGCAGAATAGAAAGGCCTCTGGAAGCATTCCTAACTGAGATGGTAAACAAGGCAGGCCCTCCCGCTGTCCTGGGAGCAGCCACCAGGGGGCAGCACGTCTCCCACCTGCTGATAGGCTAATCAGCATCCCTGCTGCTCTGACCCTGTGCACCACAGGGCAGCCGTGTTCTCTCTATCGATTTCTCCCCAGGCCTTGGATTTGGATGAGCCTTAATCAGTGGTGTGGTCTTCAGTCCTTGCTTCTTGATTTGTCAGGAGAGTGAGTTATCTGAGCTGCCGTTCTCTGTGATTTGTAGGTGGGAGAACTTGGCTGCACTGCTGTGACCTTTTCAATATTCTGTTATTAGAGGGGCTGGCCATTTCAACTTCCTCCTGAACAGAGCATCTTCAGAGTGTGCTGAAGAGGAAGAATGGCCAGTTAGTCAGAGCACTGAAGACTGAAAAGGTTGCCATGGTGGGTGGGGTGCTGACGGTCACCATCTGCCTTGGCATCCTGCTAGCTTCAAGGCTCCTGACCCCCAGGGTTCTATGGGACCCACCAAAGCAGTGGATTCAATCCTCAGGTCCCCTTCCCTGCCACGCAGACACTGCCACTGACATGTAAACAGGCAACCCAGGTGACTCACTGTTGCCTGCCAGGTCCCACGCCCTCAGGTTCCTTGCTGATGCCTTATCTGCCATTAACTTTCTTATCACCTCCGGTGCTCCAGCCTTGGTGGCCTTCATCTGCAGCCTTGGATGTGCAGGCTCCTTCCAGTCCTGGGGACCTTGCATGTGCTAAGCTTTGCCTAGACTCTCTCTTTCTCCAGGTTTTTGGCCTGGCTGCTTTCCCTTCAGCACGTAGCTCAGGCTCCACTGCCGTCTCCTGTCCCATGCCTCCCTCCTTATGGAAGCAATACTCCACTCGCCTGTCTTCCTTTCTCTGGGTACTGTGTGCTTGTGCACAGAGAGGCCAGAGATCAAGGCCAGGATTTCATTGATTGTTCTTTCCCTTAATTTTTCAATAATGCAACAGTGGAGTTCACTGACTGGCCAACAAACTCCAGGAATTCTCCTAATCACGGTTTCCCCATGTTGGTGTTACACTTGGCTTTTTACTTGGATGCTGGGGCTTCCGACCCAGTCCTCACACTTGGGCTACAAGCACTCTGACTGCCCTCTCCCCAGCCTTCCTTATGGTGTTTAGTACCTATCACATTAGTCTTGTCCTCCATGTTTCTGCCTCACCATCTTCACATGCACGTACCCCAAGGGAAGATAACAGGCTGTGGGTCGATAGTCTGCTCTCTGTATCCCCATGGCTTGGAGCAGCCAAAGGACACAGTGGGTCCTCAGCGTGTTGATGAGTGAAAGTTACGGTGGAGTTGACTGCAAAAGGAGATACTAGCTCCGACTCCTCTCTGGTCACACAGCAGATGTCCTTCTTCCTGCTTCCCAGGTCACTCCTGTCACCTTCCTAGAGGACCTATTACACATGCCAAGGTGACAGATGCCAGCTGAAACCCAGCACCTAGAATCTAGACTCTCTGCAGTGACTCAAAGTATTAGCAAATGACTCATACAGAAGTTTCTCTTCCTTCCTTCCTTCCTTCCTTCCTTCCTTCCTTCCTTCCTTCCTTCCTTCCTCCCTCCCTCCCTCCCTCCCTTCCTTTCTTCTCTCTTTTCTTTTTCTTACATTCTTTCTCTCTCTGTCTCTCTCTTTCTTTTTTATTTGTTTGTTTTATTCCAGACAGGCGTTCTCCATATAACCTTGGCTGTCTTGGAACTCACTCTGTAGACTAGGCTGACTTCCAACTCACATAGATCTGCTTGCCTCTATCTGAGAGCTGGGATGAAAGGTGTGTGCCACTACTGCCCAGCTTAGACATTTCTTACACATATGGCAGGGTGATCATTTACAACAGTGTAGCCATCTTCAGGATTCAAGGATTGAGCCCAGGCCTGCTTAGAAACTCCCCCTGGCTGAGGTTTGAGTGGACATCCCTACAAAGCGGAATGAAGATGAGTTCACAGCCCTGTCTGGTGATGTGTGGGGTCACAGGTGGAACTGTGTGGAAGGTTTGGGCCAGAGGGTCTACCTGCAGTCCAGAAGCACACACGAGAACAGCCACAGGGCATGCTTTTCAGTTTTCAAGGGATCTTTGAAAAGTAGCCTGGGAAAGTTTATATTTCATTTTATTCCAGTCAGACCCTGGGTTTTAGGGTATCCTAGGAAAGCCATTTCACTGGCACAGTATGCGACATTGTTCCATCCCAGTCTACAGTATGGAGTACCATTTAAACAGCTGCAGCATGTCCAAGTTTCCTCTCCTTAGCTCTCCTTCGACTAGAGGATGAAAGATGCTCAGAAGTACGCGGAGGCAGCGCTCCCTGCCGCTGTGGGGTTTTCTGCTGTCGACCACACCAGGAGTTTAGAATCAAACATCAGGAACGGAGAAAAGGAAACGAAAGGCAATGGTTTTAAAGAGCCTGCCAGCTCTGATCCTTGGGAAAGAACAAATCAAACAATCTCACCGGTGACAGGGATGTACCTGAATAGAAACCAAACACAATTTCACATTTCTCTTTGCTGGTCAGCTGGAATGCTGTTATCTATGCTGTGTTATGGATAAACCCAAGCCCAACAAGCAGGATCAAGATGCTACTTTCTGAGAACTGTAGGAGACTTTATCCTGTCCTGCCAGCCTTGTCTGGAGCACATTAGCTTCGTCCCATCAGGGATTTGGCGTTTTGGCTCTGGCTCCTTGGAAATGACTTTAAGCCTGGAAAAGTGTTCCCTGCTAAGATCACCTTTGTTGACCTTTGAGGTTTTGGGCTATGCCACCTACTTTTATTATACTAACAGTGTAATTATGGCAGAACACACCTAGCAGGTAGAACTAGCCCCACCTCTGACTGGTCTAGAGATTTGGTGAGTCTAGAGTCAATCAGCTGATCGCCAATACAGTCTTTGAATACCTAGGCTCAGCTAAGCTTTCCCGGCCGACACTGACCTGTGCACACAGTTGTCTTCTGAGGGTGGATCCAAATACTCCCAGTGACTGTCTGTAACTGGGAGTACCAAACCGTGTGTGCGAGCATTGCTGAACTGTGGCAGTCATTCTGAATGCCGAGGTAACTACTGATCAGGCAGGTGACATATATATACTTCGGAGCTGCGGGACGAAGGGCTGGCACACACCAAGTATGACACAGCAGGATGGTGTGAGGATTATGATGCTACAAAAATGATGTAATTCTGGAGTTTTCTACAGCTCCGAAGTTGGCTTTCAGTATATGAAATAGTGGGAGTTGAGGGCAGGGCAAGCTCAGGGGTGACTGTATTATCACATACCATTACCAGAAGGAGAAAGTACCGTTAAGTACAACACATTCAAACTCTCGCACCCCAGCCAGAAAGCCTCTCTCCTCTGCTGTTTCTCTAGCGTGTGCTAACATACCTGGATCTTGTGACATGGATCTAACTCAGGTCCTCCTGCTTACAAGGCAAGCACTTTGCCAACTGAGCCATGTCCCCAGCCCCCATCTGGCCCATTGGAATTGCTTTTTATTTTATTTTATTTTATTTTATTTTATTTTATTTTTAACCAAGAGAAGATCAGTTGGCAGGCCAAGAGTTTTCCTGCGAAGGGGGATTTTCCAACAGATGGATTCAGTTCTCATGGTGAGAAAAGTCAGTCTTGAGCCAAGATTGGTGGCCACCCCTGCTGGTGAGGGCATGAAGCTATAGAGGCTGGCTTCTAGGATTGGCTTAGGTTCTGTACCCGCACATGGCCTGTCTCCAAAGCCATCCAAGGTAGCTCTTATTGTGCTCCTGTTAATCTCTTTGGTTCTTTCAAAGTTCAGGATTCAGTTGGCATTTAGACTTGGCTCAAGGGAGCCAAGCCTTGTAATAAAGCAAGGAGCTCATTATTCAACGGCTGCTCTTTGCAATGGTATATCTTGCTAATCACTGAAGGCACATGGTCCTCTAGTTAATCACTGCCTGGACTCTCTGCTCCTCATAGGACCTTGGCTGAGACTCACATGGAGACACCTAATGCCTAGCAGGGTCACAGAATACTATAACAGCAGGGAACTGAGAGGAAGGCAGGCCGACCCTGCGACTATGCAGGACAGAGGGAGGACACCCGGCAGGAAGTCACAGTGAGATCAGAATTCCAGGACATGGCACCCAGCCTACCCAGCCTCTTCATTCCCTGACCTACTTTGTTCTCTGTAAGATCTCAGTGTAATACAGGCCCCATCTTGACAGGTGAGAGCCTGCTATATGGTGTGTGTTTAGAAACCCCAGCCAGCACCCTAGGGCCATACCCTTGTGATATTTATTTTTCTGTTTCAAATCTGTCATGGAGTCATTTGTCACCACCGGGGCTTAGATCAATTAACCTGGAAGAGTTCCACAGCTGAAACATTCCTGGTGGTGGCAAAACCACAGGCCAGAGTCAGTGAGGAGGCTCAGTGGGTAAAGAGCTTCCTGCCAAACCTTATTACCTGAGCTCCATCCCTGGGATCCACATGGTAGAGGATGAGAAGTAACTCTCAAAAGCTGTATTCTAGCTTACACACACACACACACACACACACACACACACACACACACACACACAGTGTGGTATGCACACATGCATATGTATACTCACATAAATAAAGATATGATATAAATTTAAAGATATAACCAGTTAACTTTAAGATTGAATTTCAAGTATTCCAGAATGGTATAAAACTCACTCTGTAGCTGAAGAGGACCTTGAACTTATCTTCCTGTCTCTGTTTCCCTAGTGATGGGACTATGGGCATGGAGCACCATGCCTGGTTCATGCAGTTCTGGGGTTCAAACCCAAGGCTTTGTGAATGCTAGGCAACTACTTTACCAACTCTCCTCAGGAGAGTCAGGTTTTAATGCTCCTTCACTTAGCCAAGGTCACCATCCTCCCTTTTCTGGAAGCTTTCTGGTCACTCCAACTTTGACCGATTATCTTCTGATTCGGTACTGGACATATAGTCAGAGCTCGATATTCCTGATTACATCCTGACTCAGGGGTCCTCCAGGGCAGAGGAGGAACCAGGTGCCACCCCGTGTTCCCAGCTGAGAGGCTCAGGCAAAGTATGTAGGATGATGGTAGCAGAAGGCATAGTTAGGAGGCTGAGCAGTGAGGGACACTCAGAGGAAGAGAAGACCTGTGACAGCTCAGAAGAGAAAAAGGCAGGATATGATCACAACCAGTCAGCCTGATCGTGGGACTGCATAGCCCTGCTTTCCCAGGGCAGAGGTGCAGAGTAGACCTCTAGGATGGCTGGTCTGCAGGCAGCCCCAGGCTTGGCCTCTCTTGCCCTTCAATTGCAGATGTGCCCTCTGAGATGAAATGGTGCTAGAAGAGGCAAGAGCCGGAGGTGGGGAACTGCCGCCCAGGTTGTGAGCATGGGGTTCAGGGCGGCCCCGTGATCAGAGAGGAGGTGGTGGGTGATGGCTCACCTTTCTGTAGAAGACATGGGAGCCTTTGTACTCACAGATAAGCACCAGAAAGAACATGGAAAGTTAAGCATACGGAGTTGTTCCTTCAAGGGAAGGAATAGAACACCTGTTACCTGCCCAGAAGGCTGGGAACAGATGTGCTTTCTAGCCTGGTGACCTTTGCTCTAGGTGGCTAGAACTTTTCTGGCACCAGATCCTCCCAGACCATTATTGCAATTTTGTTTTTCTCGGTTAATCTGTAGACCCCATCTTTATTGACTTTACAAAGAGTTTCAATATAGTCATCTCTACTCTGTGTTTAGTTTACTTTGTTCCTTGAGGAGACCTATGTCTGCTTTTCCCCAAGTGGTGCTGCCCGTAAATATGCCTAAAAAGAACTACCTGGGGTCAGACTCCAGAAGTTTGAACCAATACTATTGAGTTTGTGTTGAACGGAACTGCCTTCCTGCCTCCTGTGGATAGTCTCTATGCAGCCTTAATGGGCTTCAGAGACCCCTGCAAATTATTGCCCTGACAGGGTTAGGAATCACTAAGGAGGTTAGTAGAGTACTTTCTGGGGTGGGGGTGGGGGGGTGATCAAGTAGAGAAGTCCAACCCTCAATAT
>LR749645.1:2191865-2353986 GCA_902729485.2 Mus minutoides | reverse complement strand
TAGAAATGGAAGAGGGGGGTGGGCCCATGTTTGCTTACCGGGAGCACTGCAGTTGGGTGAGCTGTGCTTCCTTTGATCTTCTGAGGACATCAATCTTTCTCTGTGATTCTAATAGCTGAAAAGGTGCACAGATTCCATGAGTACAAGATTTTAGGGCCTAGAAAGTGAGTTCATATCATGATATGGAAAAAAAAAAAAACGTCAGTGACTAAAAATATCAATTAGTGACAAGATAGGCTCAGCTGCTAAGTCTCACAGGCATGAGGATCTGAGCTTGCATCCCTGGAACTCAGAAAAAGCCAGGCACAGACATGTGCTGTGATGCCCAGCATGAGGAAGGCATGGGAAACAGAGGCAGGCCAATCCCTGAAGCTCATTGGATAGCCAGCATAGCCAATGAGAGATCCTGTCTCAAAATAAAAAAGGTAGAAAGCAATTGAAGAAAGATAACCTACGTTGACCTTGAGTCTCCATAGGTACACACACGTGCATGTTCACATGGACACGCCAACAAGTACACCACACACATACACACACGATTTTGTGGAAGCAAATTCATGCCTTCCACCAAGTGAGACCCAGGGACTGAATTCAGGTCATTGGGCTTAGCAGCAAGTTCTCTTACTGCAGAAGCCACCTCACCAGCCCCATAAGCTCACATTCTATTATAATTTTATTACTTTCTCACATCACACATGTCCTCTTGCTCTCTCCTGTGGAATTCACATGTCTTCATCACAAAGTCACTTTTTTTTTAACCTTCCTGACGTTTCCTATTTGCTTCTTTATGAATCATATCATTTTCTGCACCTCCTTTGAAGTTTACTTCAACATCCTCAAAAGAAAAATGGGTGTGTGCCTGACAGCCCAGCACTTGGGAGGCTGAGGCAGGAAGATTTCTAGGAATTTGAGGCCAACCTGGGCTGCATGATATACATTAGGCTAGACTAGGATCCATAGGAAGGACCCATTCCTATAAGGGGGGTGGAACTAGTTGCCTCCTGAGTAAGAATTGAAAATGTGGGGGCGTTGCTTTTTTTTTTTTTTTAACATTCATTTTATATATGAATGGCCGGTGTCCACAGATCTCTCATCTGGAAACTTACATCTTTGTTCTTAAGAAAACAGTAAGTGAAAAGAAATTTGGTTTGTGACCCACTATTCCATTGAGTTGCCTCAGACAAGTCTATTTGTCTTTTGGGGCTTCAGTTTCCTCGAATCTAAAGTAAAAGGCTGAGCCAGATTATCTCCAAAGATCCTTCCAGCTCCTAATGGCATGCTCGGTGATATCTTTTCCACATGTTGGACCGTGCAGTGTAAGCAGGTGTGCCCACTAAGCTAACCTGCGTTAAACACTGTTGCAGAAAGCAGGTGCCCATCTGCAGTGGCAGCGGGAAGTTAATGCCTTCCTGTGCTCTGATTCTTAGCCTTTTCACTCCCCAATAACAAGGAAAGTGGTAGCATTTTGTAGACTAGCAGTTCTCGACATGTGAGTTGTGACCCCTGTTGATTGACACTTTCACAGGGGTCATCCAAGAAAACTCAGATACGTACATTACAATCCATAACACTAACAAAATTATAGTTATGAACTAGTAACAAAAATAATTTTTTTGATGGAGGTTACTACAACATGAGGAACTGTATTAAAGGGTCATGGCCTTAGGAAGGTTGAGAACCGCTGACCTAGAGCAATCAGACAAGTTGTTCATCTTTATCCACTTTTCTTCTTAGAATATAAGTCCACACTTCAGGGATATTGAAGCACCTGAAGGAATTGTCTCATATACTGAGTGATGCTGTTGGCTGAACTTTCAGCCTCTGAATTCGAAGAAGCGCTTGTTCTGTGCTCTTTGTAACTTTCCTGTTCCACTAAGGGCCACATTGTGGTAAAGGAGGAAGGAGCCACTTCCAGAAAGTAGGAAGCCCCTGCAGGCAGTAACAGTGCCTGCTACATCCACTCCAGTAGCAACCCACTTGACAGGCTGGAAAGTCTGAGCGCAGTCTCAAGGCAAAAGCTCAGGGAAACTTAGTCTCCTGGAATTGTGGCATAATCCTCCAACATCCTTGCTTTAGTTGGTAAATAGATCTGTGTGCTTTCCCCTAATATTGCTTATTATAAGTGCTCCTAAGGATTCATATTTTAACATATAGCGAAGTTAGATTCTAGGCAGCCCTTGATCCAACCTTGAGCATGTATAGCTAAGTCACTGCCCTATGCAGGAATTCACCACTACTTAGGAATAAGGAAGTTTGCAACCCGAGAAGGAACCAGACTAGATACTTAGAACTATAGCTAGCTGAGTTACACCCAGATACAAGTATTTACAATGGCCTAGGGGAAGGTGGACTAAGACAAGGGCCTAAAGCCCTTGCCCCTGGCTTCTAAGTTTAAGCTGACCTCAGGTGGAATTGTTTTTGATCCCAGTTGTTAACCTTGAAACTTATCCCAGTTGGTTCTTGCCAGTCCTTCCCCACTTGCATTACAGTTTTGTTATCTTGCTGGTGTGTCACCTAACTTCCCCATTTTCTTCAGTATAAAAGTCTGATGCACAATTTGACAAATTACATTCAGATCCACACTCCCTTTTGTCCTGTCTGTTTGTCACTCGCCAAAACTTTGCCCACTTCCTCAAGAGAACTCGACCCACGCAGATAAGGGATCCAGAGGGTCTGCGGCAAGTGCCTACTTCCCTGGTGGCTTCCGTGGGAGGTGACTGTGCCACCAGCAGTGGCTTGTCACTGACTGAATGCTTCAGGACACAGTGCCCACATAGTCTAGAAGTCAAAGGGGGGGGGAGAAAGAAAGGAAAGGAAAGAAAGAGACTTCTGCCTACTCCTTAGAACTGAATTAAAATGGTTATCCTAGGCAGAGTTAGTGAAATGTTGTATTCTCCAATTCATCTTCTGTTTTTCATTTTTCCCCTTGGTGTACTTTGTAATCACAGTGAGGTTGTTGTAACTGTTTGATTTTATGGGTTCTTTTTATTTTATGTGTATGGGTGTTTGCCTGCATGTGTATATGTGCACTGCATCTGTATCTGGTACCCCCGGAAGCCAGAAGAAAGCATTAGATATCCCAGGACAGGTTACAAATGGTGGCCATGTGGGTGCTAAGAATGGAATCTGGGTCCTCTGTGAGAGCAGCCAGCGCTCTTAACCACTGAGGCATGACTCCAGATGCTAAACAGTTGCTTTATTTTATTATTGATTCTTTGTAAGTTTCACATTATGCACCCCAATCCTACCTATCTCCATGCCCCTCCATATCTGCCCTCCACACTTGCAACCTCCTCCTCCATTCAGAAAACAAAAATAAAAACAGAACAAAACCCCAAAACAAATAAAATCTCTGGCCATGGAAGCTTTGGTGTGTCACAGTGTATCTGTCTGCCCCACAGTATACACCCTTTTACCCAAAAAGCTTTAGGTGCAACTGTTCATCACGATGAGTCATCGGTCTGGTTGGAGGCCTCTGGCTTCCGTTATGCTATCAATGCTGGGTCCTCACAGGGACTCTTCCCAGATATCCTGTTGTTGCCCCCACACAGTTAATTCTTAAAGATAATTTTTGTCTTAAGGAATTAGAAAACCAGCTCTGAGTCCTGAGCCTTCCATCCATAGGCTGACATTTTCTATCGCTATATACTGCTTTGTTTTAGGTTAACATCTGAATCTCAATACATTTTTCAAAACAGTAATTGCAGCCTTACTACAACGTTATCATCCAAATATTAATACAATAGGAGAAAACTTATTCCAATTTCATGAGCTTTTAGTTAAGTGCCCTTTCGTGCATTCTGGGACCCAGTCTAGGATCTTAAACTTCATTAATCACCGTGACTCCTTGTCTCCCAAGTCTGCTTGGTTTGCTTCCTCATCGTTCCTCATTGTTTCCTTGTGTCCTATGACTTTAATACTTTCTGGGAGTGTGGAAAAGTAATTTAATGGAATGCCTCTCTGGTTTTATTTTGTCTGATTGTGTGTGTGTGTGTGTGTGTGTTTGTGTTTTGTGGTATGTGTGTGTGTATCTGTCTGTCCATCCATCCATTTATCTCAAAAGTTATGTATGAGTGGGAAGTAGTATGTTCTTCAGGCCTCCTATCTGGGCAAGTGATGTCTCTGTAGATGTCAGAATTCGGTATCTGAGGGAACTGGTTTCAGGAGCCATTGTAGACACCAAATTCTGGTTCCTTTTGTTACTGACATCAAATGTCACAGTGACTGCAGTTGCCCTGCAAACATCCCCTCACAGACTTCAAGTCTCTCTCTCTCTCCCTCCCTCACACACACACACACACACACACACACACACACACACACACACACACACTTTTATGACAGTTGTCTGTACTGTTGAGAGATAAGTGACAAGAAAAAGACACCTGCAAATGTTCAGTGTAGGAAGTTTGTGTTCTTCCCATATTTTAGGTGTGTGGTTGTTTGGTATCTGGCTTGAAACTGCATGCAGAGAGCTGCCTCTGTCCCTATGTTAGTCACACTCTGTTAGCTAAGACTAAGCCAGCCAGGATGCTGCGCTCCGTGCGCCTTGTGTTTCCTTTGTAAGTACTGTATATTTACAGGAATCTGCTCCCTTAGAAATGCCCTGCTGTGCCAGGCTATCCAAGGTTTTCTCAATACAATACATGTTAGATTATTTAAATTAACCGGGATCTTCCTGCTTCCCCCCAAATGTAGGCTCGGTTCTACAAGCTTACCTCAAAGGCTTTCCACTTCCTTTTAGTCCCATAGGAATTGCTTTGCACTGTTTTACAAGCTCAGTTAGCACATGTAACAGAATGTTTGCTGTGTTTTATCCAACACTTTCTGTTGTGTAATGGGAGGCTTTTATTATTTTTTCTTTTTTCTTTTTTTTTTTTTGGTTTTTCGAGACAGGGTTTCTCTGTGTAGCCCTGGCTGTGTAGACCAGGCTGGCCTCGAACTCAGAAATCCGCCTGCCTCTGCCTCCCAAGTGCTGGGATTAAAGGCGTGCGCCACCACGCCCAGCTATTATTTTTTCTTTAGATGAACTATACAAATATCTTGCTGAAATGGCCTTGGTTTCCACCTTCCTATGCACACTAACACCTCCACATGTAAGGGGCCGTCCATGATTTGAAACTTTTTTTCTGTGAAAAGACAGGAAGAAAAATTAAATTCTTTTATCCTATCTTTAGTCAATTGTTCAACGATCCCTTTATATATTATATATAAAGCAATGTAAATTGAGATATCTATAGAAACTCTCGGGCATATGTTGTCTGCACTCACAGCTCATTAGTCACTGTTCAATGATTCCGTTTCTGATGTGGGCACAACTGCGTCTGTGAGCCTCTGAGCTCTGCTGAAGATGAGGGAGATGAAGCTTATAGGAGAAATAACTGTTTTCAGATGACAGCTACGCAGCCACAGTTTACACACCATTGCTTGTTATCCCTTAGAATCTGAGTCTAAGGGCTGAAGAGACAGCGCAGCTGTTAAGAGCAGTGGCTGCTTTTGCAGAGGATCCAGATGCAGTTCCCAGCACCCACGTGGTGGCCCACAGTTATACATAATGCCAGCCCCAGGGTATCACATGCCCTCTTCTGGCCTCTGTGGGTACTGCACAGACATGGTACACACAAATACCTTGAGTTAAAGTACCTATACACATAAACATAAATAATTTTTTGTTTTTTTTTTTGTTTTTGTTTTAAAGATTTACTTATTATTATACATAAGTACACTGTAGCTGTCTTCAAACATACCAGAAGAGGGCATCAGATCTCATTACAGGTGGTTGTGAGCCACCATGTGGTTGCTGGGATTTGAACTCAGGACCTTCGGAAGAACAGTTTGTGCTTTTACCCATCCCAATAATTTTTTTTTCTACATGAAATTGGTCCTGTCACCCCATCTGCTGTTGGTTACATTGCCTGAGTCTGACTTATCTATTGACAGCCTTCCAGATCCTTTCCTCCCAGGGACAATACTTTCCTTTTTGACTTTTGCTATCTGTCATCGTAATGCATCTTCTATGCTGCCCGTCTCCGAATGTGATGAGATTTGATTTCCGAGTCTCATGGACCTCACAGTTCTCCACCTAGCAGGAGGACCTCCACCTGACTGCAAGCTGATGCTTGACTCATCAAGTTTCCTGCTGAGATTAAAGCTTGAGGTGGAAAGCCAAGCCAGTGCCTTCTGTTTAGGTTGGGGTAAGGGGGTGTGTGTCAGTGTGTGTGTGAGCTAGTGTGTGTGTGTGTGTGTGTGTGTGTGTGTGTGTGTGTGTGAGCTAGAGTGCATTTGTGGTCATTTGGAGATGGCAGACTAAATCTCACTGCTCAGTAAGCAAGGGACAGATGGCACTGTCAGTTGTAGGCATAGGACAATTGTAAGCCATATGAGCATTCCTAAACAGGGCTGCATATGCAAACCCAAGCTGCCAGCAGTCCCCCTGATATTCAGATCCCCAGGGCTTCCTGAGAGCATATTGCACTGCATTCCACTGAACAATAAAAATCGCTCGTCACTCTGCTTCCCTTACACATTCCTTCCATTAGCCTGCTCCCCAGGGCGAGTTAGAGCAGTGGCACGCTTATGGTTTATGAAAATCAAGTCCTGAGTCATTTGTTCTCTAAAGCAAAGCGATCCAGGTGGTTGTAAAAATAAAAGAATAAACTCATTGTAAAAGGTGGGACCGGCAATTTTACTACATGCAATTCCTGCCTTCAAACCAACACTGACTCGGAAGAGATAAGGCACACTTTTGGCCAGATACACATGGGGGCATGAACTGGAGAAAGTGAACGGCTAAATGCACGGTAGCCCTGCTTGCTGGGAGGGTAGAGAAAGCTTCACAGATGGAAGGTCTGGGAAGGACTTTGTGAAAGCCATCTTAAAGCTGTGAGACAAGGGGCTGTAGTTTACTAGTGATTTAACAAACCTTAACTGCCTTGAGTAGTGTTGTCTCTAACAATCACAGTCCTTTAACCCATGAAGAATTTGAAAAACAAAAAATACATTAAGCAAGTTGGGAATCTAGGCATTTTCTTCTGGCTGAAGGAAGCCGTAGGACTTTGACTTTGAAGACTTTGAAGATTAATACCCAACTAGAACCCGCACAGTGCTATTTGGGTGGAAACAGGCACTGCCACTTTGTAAAGTTAGTGCTAAATAGCCTCCCGTGCTGTGTGCAGTGAGTCCACTCAAACCTCTTGACCAAAAGGCACATCTGCAATACATACAGCTGACCAATTCAGTCTTTAGGAAATGCGTGTTATAGTTATTTTATTTCAGTGGCAAAGGAGGAGCATGAATGCATTGACATAGCATTCATGGATATATCCTCTGATCTACACTGGACTGAGCACCCCAATTCCAGTGATGAATTCCTAACCTTCATTTAAAGGGATTCAAGGTAGGATCTTTGAGAGGTCCTTAGGTAAATGATGCTGGAAGGTGGATGGGCTCACGAACCTCATCAGAATCAGCTACTACTGTCTTTGAAAACATACATAATATTTCTCTACAAGTTATTGTTTTGTGTTGGTTGTGCATTTGAAATAGTCAGCAGATGCCAGTGACTGGGCCAAGATCAGTCTGTGACAAACGAAATCAGGAACTGTAGCCACTTACCACCTGCAATGGAACTGAAGAATCCCACCACTGGAAAGCCTATTCCCTCCCAAGCAGAACCTGCCATGTCTATAGATTGAGAACACAACATTGCTATGTCACAGTTTTAATTACTTCCTTCTGATTGGCTGCAACAAGGTAACCAACATTTTCTCCTCTTTATCGACTCCCAGAAAAATGTAAAGTTCTTCATTTACTTTGTCATATATAATTAAATCTGGAGGGAGGAACGCTAGGGATTGAACCCAGGGCCTCTTGTGTGTGAAGCACATGTGTTCTCCCACCAAGCCACATTCCCCATCTCCACATATATTATGACAGAGTGAGTCACGGCTTTAAGAATCCTCAGATAACACTAGCCATGCAGCTCAGCTGGGAGAACATTCATCAAGCAAGCTCTAAGCTATGGGTTCAATCCCAGAACAGCATAAACTCAGGGAGGTGGCTCACGGAGAAAACTTCAGCACACGGGAGGTAGAGGCAAAATGACCAGGAGTTGAAGACCATTTGCTACACAATAACATGGAGGCCAGATATGTAAGATCATGTTGCAACTAAAATAAAATCCAAAACCATTTAGAAAAATGTAATAATGCAATCGTGTGTGTGTGTGTGTGTGTGTGTGTGTGTGTGTATATATATATATATATATATATATATATATATATATATATATATATATATATATATATATCTTCCACTTTCAATTTCTCTCTAGAGAGGATTCAGCTGGATCAACCAGCTGGTACTGGTAAACAACTGGAGCCATGCTATTTAATTTAGAGATTTAGTCTCTATATCTTTAAGCCCAGCACATGTCCGAGGAAGAACTCCTTGCTGGGCAGCTGCATGGGCAGACTACATTTCCCTGGACAACAGCCAAGGGTGCAGGCTCCCAAGTTCAGACAACTTGAACTCCCACCACGCTCTCACGTTAGTCTGGTGGAGACTGACAAATGGGTTTTATGCTTCAAAGGAGTCAAACATTCAGAGATGGCCTAGTCAGCCATCACTGGGAAGAGAGGTCCCCTTGGTATTGCAAACTTTATATGCCCCAATACAGGGCCAAGAAGTGGGAGTGGGTGCTACATCCACTCCAGTAGCAACCCTCGTGACAGGCTGAAAAGTCTAGGCGTGGTCCCAGGGCAAAAAGCTCAGGGAAACTTAGTCTCCTGGAATTGTGGCATCCTGTATAAAGAATCCTCCAACGTCCTTGCTTTAGTTGGTAAACAGATCTGTGTGCTTTCCCCTAATATTGCTTCATTATAAGTGTTCCTAAAGATTCATATTTTAACATATAGCCAAGTTAGATTCTAGGCAGTCCTTGATCCAACCTTGAGCATGTATAGCTAAGTCACTGCCCTACCAAGGAATTCAGCACTATCTAGGAATAAGGAAGTTTGTGGTTTGAGGAGGAACCAGACTAGATACTTAGAACTATAGCTAACTGGGTTACACCCAGATACAAGTATTTACAATTGTTTAAGGGGAATGTGGACTATACAATAGTCTACAATAGGAACTATGGCTTCTAAGATTAAGTGGACCTCAGGTGGAGCTGGTTTTGATCCCAGTTGTTTAACATTGAATCTTATCCCAGTCGGTTCCTGCCGGTCCTTTCTGTGTCTGCATTCCTTTGTTTTAAGAATCTAGTAACCTTTAGTAACCTCTTTGTATCCTGCCAGCATGTCACCTAACTTTCCTATGTATAAAAGTCTGATGCTCAATTTGACACATTACACTCAGATATTACACACTCCCTTGTGTGTTGTGTCTGTTTGTCACTCGCTGAATCTTTGCCCACTTCCTCAAGAGAACTCGACCCACGCAGACAAGGGATCCAGAGGGTCTGTGGCAAGTGGGTGGGTAGGGGAGCAGGGCAGTGGGAGGGTATAGGGAACTTTCGAGATAGCATTTGAAATGTAAATTAAGAAACTATCTAATAAAAAAAAATCTTCTAAGTTTGTGTTGCTCTGGAAGATCCTCCTGGGTTGCAGAAAATTCTAAGTTTGGAACTGGAAAGCCTTAAGTCAAGTTGGCACCTTCTGATCGGTCTGTCAGTTTTTTTAATTGGGTAATTCAATTTGATGCTCAGAGATGATCCTCAAAAGGCTCATTTTACATGGAGATCTGATCCATACCATTGAGCTTTTATAGTAAGTGTCTGGATTGTATGAAAGCAGAGACCAAGCAACAGGTGTCTCTGCAGGAGTGGGTTTTAAGGAGGAAAAGTGGAAGTCTGCTAGAATAGGTTAGTAAGTCCTGATTGGACAGTTTAACTAGTGTAGCCAAATAATGAATTTCGATTGGTGGATCTTGGTGTTTAGTCTTAGGAATGAGTCAGTGGTCAAATCAGGGTATAGTTCATGGGGGGCCTGCTTTAGGAACATAATCTAAAGGAAAGGGCAAAACCTATCTGCAATGATTGGGCCTCTTAGAGAGCCCTTCACAACCTCATTTCTTACTGGGAAGGGGTGGTTATTCAATGGTTAATAAATTATCAAGCTGCTAATTGCCAGAGTGCTAAACTATTTACTGCATTGAACAGCAAGTATCGTAAATCTCCAAGTAAACTCTCTTCAGACTTCTGTGTGAAGTTTCTACCAGCCCCTTGGGAGGGAAACAGCCTTGGAATTGGGAGGTGGAGATGGAAGAACTAGCTGGTTTATTCATGGATGGTAAGTAGTTTTTACAAGGATGCCAGGCACCGGGGGAGGGGACCAGGAGTTCTTGTGAAGGGAAGCCTGAGTTTGAAAGATTAACACAAGCCTGGTCCAGGAAACATTGCCCAAACATAAGAACTTGTTAAGTCCAAAAGCACTGTTCAGAGACCACCATTTACATATACAATTGGCAAAGGTGTTTTTATTTCTCAAAAGCAAGAAGAGTGCATGCAGGGTTGGCCACTTACAAAAATGGTGCCAACCTCAGACAAAGGCACATAGGCCTTTTTTATAGGGAACTAGCAGGAATTTTAGCAAGGTTTAGGTAATCTAAAACTTCACTGGTGGGTGCCAAGGATATTACATGGGTCAGTTTCTTATTGGCTTGTGTTCAGAAGGTCAATGGATGTGTTTCTGTGTTATGAACATTTAACCACAGGATGGTATACCATACCATCTAAGGCTGCCCATCACAGATGGGCCATTCCGAGAGAAGATATTTCTCCATCCTTGTGGTTATCTCCAGGCTGATCTTTGGATGTAGGTAGGGTATGGTCTTGTTCCTGGAGCTGATGACTTATGGCTTACTTCCTAGGACAGATGACTTGGGGATAGTTATGCTTTAGTTCCTAGGATGGATGACTTTCATTTTGAAGTCAGGCTTGGTCCTCTCACTTGTCCCTTCATTCTGCTGGAAAAGTGGAACAACGGACTGAAAAAATGGTGTGGCAGTCGAAACCAGCCACTACCCAGAACCAATCACAAGTCTGTTGTTAATTGCCTCTCAGGAACTACATAATGGGAAATTACACACAAAGTTGATCACTCTAATCACTCAGGACCACACACTGTCCAATCATTTGCTTGGAGGAAGCTGCATGCTTGAAAATTGTATACAATGTGGCTTACCCAGAGCAGAGGAGACCCTGCAGACTCTCACCACATGGTAGTTCTTCTCTTCTGTCATGCCCAGCGTTCTCTTATGAGGTTATCAACTAAACTTGTCTTTTTCCTTCTCTGGGCTCAAGGGTAAATTCTTCCACCCACTTAGCAATCCCCTACCCACTCTTTGGGCTGGATTTGTTGCACCCAGAGACCAAATGTTTTAAGTTCCGACTCCATTTTAGAGAACCTGACCTAAGGTTGAACTCTTGCTAACTAACAGGCTGGTACCTAATACCAGTTTCCAGGCTACCCCACAACAAGACCTGTGTCTAACACCACTTTCCAGGTTACCTGCAACAAGACCTCCATCTAACACCAGTCTCCAAGTTTTCCCCAACAACTCTAACACTCTCAGGTCACACGCCTGCTCTTGGCACTTTACTTCCAACCAACCAACCATCGGGAAGAAAACAGAAGTTAAGTTTATGGTTTGGCTACCAGCTCCAGCCTATTATGTTAAAGTCTATAATGGCCTCCCAATCAAATGTGTACCAGGCTAGATACCCCCTTCTTGCCTCTATAAATACTTGCTTGAAGTTGGTCCTAGAACCCCCCTCCCACCCTCCTGTATCAGAGACCATGGTGTGGCCCAAGCTCAAGCTTGAATAAAGAGACCCTAATGTGATTACATCATATTTGTCTCCTTGGTGGTCTTTTGGGGGTTCATGAGTGTTTCCTCGAACAACCGCATGACCAGGGTGAGGGCTGATGATTTTCCACTCTACTGCCCATGCTCCCTCTGCTCCCTCAGGCCAATTAGCCTGCAAGCTCCACAGGTGCAACTCTCTAGGGACCAGTTATGCAGGAGGTCCCCTTGGCTGCCTCCCTGTGGAATGACTTCCTGAGGCTCTAACCAGACCTAGAACTTCCATTGCTATTCTGCCCATTTGCACTATATTTGGTCTTTTAACCAAGAGCTCTCTAATGTAAGGGTTTTTACTCAGATCTCTCCATTCATGCTTAGGGTAACGTTTTAATTTTTCTTTTCAGTGTTGAGAATTAAACCCACATTCTTACCCACTGTAGGCTATATTCCCAGCTCAAGGTAACTCTTTTAACCAGAAGTAACCATTCATGGGTGTTGTGGTTTGTTTTTGAGTCTTATGATATACAGAATATTTTACAGAAAACAAAAAACAAAAACAAAAAAGAAACAGAATTAAAAAAAAACCACCTACTGACAATCAAAATACATGCACACTTAAAGGAAAAGAATATATATATATATATATATATATATATATATATATATATATATGCAAAATTCAGACAAAATTCTTACTTTTTAAAAACTGCTGAACACTTTCTAGAAGGAGAATTGGTGTAGGCTCACAGTGCTGGCTGGTGGTCACGATGATCATTTGTAACAATTTCATAACAACAGATCTTAATGTCATATTCTATTCCCATCTTCTCTACCATGAGTAATTTCTGCCTTTCAAACATATTAAAACTCATGTACTCAAGTAAACTGTACTAGAAAGCACCCATGCCTCTGCTGAGGTGTTTTGTAATTCAATTTCCTTAAATAAGGACATCATCCAGGAGATATTTGATTAGTAGTCAAGAGACAACAAGAACTCCAAGCAACATTGCGTTCAAGTCATAGTTACATAATTACCAATGAGTGTAATTAAATCATGTATAAAGACATTAAATATTTGACCAAAGTTTGTTTTAAGTTGTTTTACTCCTTGAAAGACACTAATACAAAATCAATTTCTCAGGTAAATGAGATTTAGCTATGTTGGTGGGGTTGACCAGAGAGCAGCTGCGGGTTTAATTAAACGTTTGCCTAACCACCTAAAAAGACAGTGATGTATCTTCAAAGCATCTGGCAAAGTCACCATCCTCCGGTCATTCTTTAATTAGCATGCTGGTGAATTTAATAGAGAATGGCTTTATCTCTGGAGCAGATGGCTCTGCTGAGTGACAGGGGCAATGATGATTCCTGTCATGTTTACTTCCTGCATAGCCTTCTAGTCTGAAAGGTTCCTTCAACATGGGGCCTGATGGGACCAGGAATCAAGTTTCCAGAAGCAACTGACTCCTGAATCTCTGTCAGTTGAAAAGTATGACTTGAGCCCCTGACCACCCTTGTGCTCTCTGTTAGTTCTCAGCTTTAGGATGAGGTTGACCTTCTAGTTAGGTTGTATAGCATGTAGTTTTATGCTACCGCCTTTACTCTGGGACCGGCTGTGTTACCAGCTCCAACCCAGCTTCCTTTGAATGCTAGAACAAAACACAGACACACAGTTGGTTCCTTTACAACTTGCCTTCTTGGTACAATGGCTGGGCACTTATATCTCCTGCCTGGAAAAGCTTGCCCTTACCAATTTATTATCTCTGTCTCTCCACCTGCTCTAAACTTCAGTATATAGTCCAACCTAGCCCCTGTCAAACATCCCTGGCCGCCCACCTGTAATAGTGGCCACAGGCCCCAGCTCCCCCCAAGACCTCACATGGTTGCTGTGTACTTCTCTCTCCAAAGCATTGCAGAAACTTCTCTCTCCTTCCTTGCATCTGCCTTTTCCTCCTGGGACCCAGAAGCCCCACCTGTACCTTCTGCCCAGCAATTGGCTTTAGGCTTTCTTTACTGACAAAGCAAGAACCAATTGGGGAACAGGGCCCTAGCATCAGAACCACCCCCTTCAAGGATGTAAGTTTTAAACCATTTCTGAGGTAGATAAAACTACAGTGGGAGTCAATACAGGGTTTGAAATCACGTTCATCATCACTTTTAAAAATTAGGAAACTTGGATCCCACCTCCTTCTTGGGTAGGATTTTGGCAAACAGGTCTTATCCCCCACCCCCAGCCCCCAAGAATAGTGCTGAGACTTTTGCATGAGTTCTCCCTGTGGGAACTGATGATAAAGGGGTGGTCCTGCAGAACACTTGAATTCTACACAAGAAGCTACCACAGCACGTTTAATAAAGAGTGCTGGAGTTTAATAGACCTCTTCAAAGAGATCTGGCTCAGGAATTTACTGAGTATTTAAAAATCTTACTCAAAGTTAGAAATGGCAATTTTCAAATTCATCTGGAATAATAAAAGACCTAGGATAGCAAAAACTATTCTCAACAATAAAAGAACCTCTGGGGGAATCACCATGCCTGACATTAAGCTGTACTACAGAGCAATTGTGATAAAAAACTGTATGGTACTGGTACAGCGACAGACATGTAGATCAATGGAATAGAATTGAAGATCCAGAAATGAATCCACACACCTATGGTCACTTGATCTTTGACAAGGGAGCTAAAACCATTCAGTGGAAAAACGACAGCATTTTCAATAAATGGTGCTGGCACAACTGGCGGTTATGATATAGAAGAATGCAAATTGATCCATTCTTATCTCCTTGTACAAAGCTCAAGTCTGAGTGGATCAAAGACCTCCACATAAAACCAGAGACACTGAAATTTATAGAGGAGAAAGTGGGGAAAACCCTTGAACATATGAGCAGAGGGGAAAAATTCCTAAACAGAACAGCAATGGCTTGTGCTGTAAGATCAAGAATTGACAAATGGGACCTTATAAAATTGCAAAGCTTCTGTAAGGCAAAAGACACTGTCAATAAGACAAAAAGGCCACCAACAGATTGGGAAAGGATTTTTACCAATCCTAAATCTAATAGGGGACTAATATCCAATATATACAAAGAGCTCAAGAAGCTAGATTCCAGAAAAACGAATAACTCCATTAAAATGGGGTACAGAGCTAAATAAAGAATTCTCAACTGAGGAATACAGAATGACTGAGAAGCACCTGATAAAATGTTCAACATCCTTAATCATCAGGGAAATGCAAATCAAAACAACCTTGAGATTCCACCTCACACCAGTCAGAATGGCTAAGATCAAAAACTCAGATGATAGCAGATGCTGGCGAGGATGTGGAGAAAGTGGAACACTCCTCCATTGCTGGTGGGATTGCAAGCTTGTACAACCACTCTGGAAGTCAGTCTGGCGGTTCCTCAGATAATTGGATATAGTACTACCGAAAGATCTAGCAATACCTCTACTGGGCATATACCCAGAAGATGTTCCAACTGGTAATAAGAACACATGCTCCACTATGTTCATAGCAGCCTTATTTATAATAGCCAGAAACTGGAAAGAATCCAGATGTCCCTCAACAGAAGAATGGATACAGAACATGTGGTATATTTACACAATGGAGTACTACTCAGCTATTAAAAACAATGAATTTATGAAATTCTTGGGCAAATGGATGTATCTGGAGGATATCATCCTGAGTGAGGTAACCCAATCACAAATGAAGTCACTAGATATGCACTCACTGATAAGCAGATATTAGCACAGAATCTCAGAATACCCAAGATACAATTTGCAAAAACACAAGAAAATCAAGAAGAAGGAAGACCAGCGTGTGGATACTTCATTCCTCCCAATAATAGGGAACAAAATACCCATGAAAGGAGTTATAGAGACAAATTTTGCAGCTAAGACGAAAGGATGGACTATCCAGAGACTACCCCACCCGGGGATCCAACCCATAGTCAGCCACCAAAGCCAGATACTATTGCATATGCCAGCAAGAGTTTGCTGAAGGGACCCTGATATAACTGTCTTGTATGAGGCTATGCCAGTGCCTGGCAAATACAGAAGTGGATGCTCACAGTCATTTATATGATGGAACACAGGGCTCCCACTGGAGAAGCTAGAGAAAGTACCCCAGAAGCTGAAGAGGTCTGCAATCCTATAAGAGGAACAACAATATGAACTACCCAGTACCCCCAGAGCTCGTGTCTCTAGTTGCATATGTAGCAGAAGATGGCCTAGTCGGCCATCATTGGGAAGAGAGGCCCCTTGGTCTTTCAAACTTTATCTGCCCCAATACAGGGGAACGCCAGGGCCAAGAAGTGGGAGTGGGTGGGTAGGGGAACAGGGCATGGGGAGGGTATAGGGAACTTTTGGGATAGCATTTGAAATGTAAAATAAGAAAACATCTAATAAAAAAATAAAGAATAACAAAAAAAAATCTTACTCAAACTCAAGAGAGTAGATGGTGCACATAGGTGCATGTCTCTCAAGTGTGTGCCTTGTCTGACCACCCATGCCTCTACTGAGGTGCTTGGTAATTCAATTTCCTTGAATAAGGACATCATTCAGGAGAATGTTGTGCAATAGCTGACCTATTGCCTGACGTTTCCTTCAACTTCCTTCCCATTAAACAAGTTTTCTCCTGCAGTTTTGGGAGAATGGAATATCACTCAGATGTAAGAACTCTGTCATGTAAATAAGTGTTTGTTGCATGTAACTTTTGCTATCCTGCGTAAGTTCTAAGAATGGGCCATGTTACCAGCTCCCACCCAGATTCTCTTGAATCCATGGATAAAAGTCACACACAGTTGTTCAATTTCAACTTGCCTTCTTGGTACAATTGCTGGGCATTATTTAACTCCTTTGGCTAGCATGCCCTTATCTGTACTCTTAGCTCTGCACATCTCTACCTGCCCTAACTTTAGTTGCTCAGTTACATCTAGTCCCTATTAGATACCCCTGACCACCCATCTGTAGGAACAGCCTGTATGGCCATTCCTTATGAAATCTCACGTGGCTGGTCAACTTCTCTCCATCAGAAGCATGGTGAACTCTGCCTCTCTTTTCCTTGCATCTCTCTGCTTGCCTCCAGGGACCGAGAAGTTCCATCTATCCATTCTGCCCAGAAATTGGCCTATGGCTTCTTTACTGAAAGATCAAGAACCAATTGGGGACGAGGACCTTAGCATCAGCATCATCCCTACAAATGCTAATGTAGAAGTTTCTTTCTCTTTGGCGTTAGCACCTTGGGAACACATTTAAACTGAATCTACTTTGCCTCTTTGTAGCAGGTCACTAACCCAAGTAGTGACAGAAGGAGGAATTTGTGTACAGAGAGAAAAATGTACAGACTTTGAGTTTATTCATACAGCAAAAACATCAGAAAAATGGGGGAGGGATGACAACATAGGATGGGGCAGTGGAGGAGGAGAGGGTGAGACAGGAAGCAAATGAGAGGAAGAAATGCTACCCAGCTAGTAGAAAGATGTCAGACCAAGAATTGCTGCGTCTTAACAAATTACCCCTTTCCCCTAGTTCCTCACAAATCTTATAAAATTTCAAATCTCATCAGGACACATTTTATCAAAGAAAAGCTCCCAGTCCATATTATCCTGCCAACCACAATCTGGTTAATAAAAAAAAAAGTAACGAAGTAAACAACATCTAACCCTAATCCTTATACTCTCTAAAGGAATGGATATTGACAATAGCAAGGAGATATTATATTCATCTTAGAAATAAGGTTATGGACCATTTTTATCTAGTCTATTATGAAATATAATATGGCAGTGGGTTCCTGGCAGGCCTGTGCCAAGGTGCCCCCCTGAGAAATCATTCCATGTGATAGACCTGGTATATGGGGGTTTATTTGAGGGAAGGGAGGAGGGTGAGTACCTGGAGAAGGGGTAGAGATAGGCAAATGGGAGCAAAGTCATGAGGGCAGAGAAGTGGGGACAGAGGACAGAAGAAAGAAAGAGAGGCCATCCGGGAACATGTGGGAACAGAGAGAGGCGGGAGAGGGGGGAGAGGGGAAAGAGAGGGAAAGGGGTAGGGGGAGAGGGAAAAGGAGAGAGAGAGGGAGAGGGAGAGAGCTCTGGGGTAGCAAGCCTTCCTCCTACATGTTGCCAGGACACCAGCATCTGGCAGCAGTGAGACAGTGAGTAAGCTCTTGCTAGGTCCCTGGGAGGAATCTGACAGAGTCGCCTGTAAACCAACAGAGTCTTTGCTTCTGACCTTGAGCAAGGACTTGCTATCTGGCCTGCAAAGGACTCAGTGCTATATAGAACTGGATTCTTGCAAGGAGAAAAGAATGTTTTACACTGGTAATGAGTGACCTGCAAGGAGGCAGGAACTATAAGCTCAGATCTGTCCCCAAGGTTTCTTAATTTATGTGTAGGGGACATAAGAGAAAGGGGAGAGGTGGCTTGTTGTTTGGATGGCAAGAAAGGAGAGTTATAGCTTCTTTTGCACAGTTGTAAGTAGACATCATGTCCCTGTACAGGTTGAAAGCTTCTTTTGGGGGGATAGTACCATGTCCTTAGCCAGACAAGCTGCTTCTCTTGTGTGCTTAGTCTTGAATAGTCAGTTTTAAACCATCCTTTCTGAAAGATTACACGGACAATTAACTTAAGGAATCTATGTTTGAGTGTCTAGGCCTTGGCTGATTTTCTTCATAAGGATTCAGACTAGACTATAGTAAGAGATTTCTCTCTCTCTCTCTCTCTCTCTCTCTCTCTCTCTCTCTCTCTCTCTGTGTGTGTGTGTGTGTGTGTGTGTGTTTGTATTGTTATAAAAACCTCTCTACAGTTGTTCCTTGGACCACTTTGGCAAAAAAGTTAACAATGTTGTCTATGGGACTATGGAAAATAAGTGTTCTCATACTTGCCTGACATGGAGACAAAAGGGTATAACCTGTGCGACAATCAAGGCTCTGCAGACAAAATGAACCTGTGTGTATGTGTGTTTCTGTGTGTGTCCGAGTGGGTGTGTCTATATATGTATGTGTGTGTTTGTGTGTGTGTGTGTGTGTGTGTTTACGTGTATATGAGCATCTATGTGTGTCTGTATATGTATATGCTTGTGTGTGTTTATTTATATAAGTATGTACATATGTGTGTATGTGTCTGTGTGTGTAAGTATGTGTATGTTGCTGGATTGGAGTCTCCAGCTTGCTCCCTCTTCAACATTATCCAGCAAATCCCACTCCTCCCTTTCTCTCCAAGCCCCCACCCCCCAACTCTGAACAGAAAAGGCACCAAAAAGCCCAGTCTTGTATTCCTAACATTCCTGACAGCTGTCCCAACCCCCTCACCTGAAGTCACCAGCCACCCAACCCCTCTCCTATCCCTACAGCCTCCACCCCCACAAGCACAGAGTGTGACAGACAAGTCATTTTCCTTTGTCTACAGTCTATAAAATACTTCCACCCCACTGTCTGCCTGCGACTTTTTCCAATCTCCTCTCCTGCAACTGGTATTTCGCTCAGGAACCCATTCCCAAATAAACTGCCTTTTTAAACTTTGAATTTGGCTGAATTGACTTACTTTTTTGGCAGAGTAAACTTGTCATGTGTGTGTACATGTGTGTATGGTTTGTGTGTTTGTGGTGTGTATTTGTGTGTGTATATGATGTATGTGTGTGGTATGTATGTGTGGTGTATGTGTGTGATATGTGTGCTATATGTGTATGTGTGTAGTGTATGTGTGTGTGGTTTGTGTATGTATGTGTATGTGTGGTATGTGTGCTATGTGTATGTATTAGTTAGGGTTCTCTAGAGTCACAGAACTTAAGGAGTAAAGGAATTTATTGATGACTTACAGTCTGCAGTCCAATTCCCAACAATGGTTCAGTAGTAGCTGTGAATGGAAGTCCAAGGATCTAGCAGTTACTCAGTCCCACACGGTGAACAGGCGAAGGAGCGAGAGAGCGTCTCCCTTCTTCCAGTGTCCTNCTTGAGCTCGGAGAACTCTCTGTCTTAATCTTCTGGAATCCATAGCCGGTATGCTATCAAGACCTCCATACCAAGATCCAGATCAGAGACTTCTATATCCAAGTCTCCAGGTTAGGGTCACTGGTGAGCCTTCCAAATCTGGATTGTAGCTCATTCCAAATATAGTCAAGTTGACAACCAGGAATAGCCACTACAGTGTATATGTGTGTAGTGTATGTGTGAATGGTATGTAAGTGACATGTGGTGTACTGTGTGTGTTGTGGTGTATGAACAGCAGAGAATTCTTTGAAGGAATGGGCCGATGCTGTTATGGAGGATAACAAATTCTGACACTGCACGGTGGACCAGCTGCCTGTCGACCCAGGAATAGCTCATGCTGAAGCTCAAATCCAAAATCTGTCAGTCTGGAGAATTTCCTCTTGCTGGGGTCTTCAGTCAGTTGGATGAGATGTGGTCACAGTATGGTGGCCAGCTGCTTTATTCCAAGTCTATTGGTTTGAATTTAATCCCAATAGTTACATCCTTAAGGAAACAAAAGAGAATAATGTTTGATCACTATAGAGGCAGCATGGCCCAGAATGACACAGGAAGTTGTCCATCACAATAGTGGAGGAAAAATTCAATAGGATTCAGTAATGTTATACCTACATTTTACCTTTTGACGTAGCAAGTCTTATTTTCACTCTGAGCTCCAGCAATGAAGTTGTCCAGATCTGGGTACCCTTTGACATCCCCCAACCCCTTCCTTTACCTCCAAAAGACATAATATGTCAAGGGGAAAGTGCAAAGTTATCAGCTGAAGTTTCTTAGTGGACACATGGTTTGTCTATGGGTGTCAACCCTCTTTCCAGTGACAAGCCTCCTAATGTTTTCCTAGGTGGGTCACAGAAAGAGGATGGAAGAGAATCAGAGGCTGCTTTAAGGAGCTGAGTGGGAGGAGAGGAGACACAGAGGCACTGGGTAGCAAATGTCTGTGAGGGCCTGAACTGAGGCAGCGGCAGAAAAGAGGAAAGGAGTAGTGGGTGGGTAGCATTTGCAGATGTTCAGATATTTGAATGCAGTATTTAGGTAGACAGTTGCCTAAAGAGGCTATCTTGGCTTATGTATTATACACTAATGTCAAAAAGGACCACACAGCAGTAAAGATGACAAATAGAAAAAATGCATAACAAACCAAAACAAATTAGCCCTAATTACACGAGAAAGAAGTTATAGACTCTCCTTTCCATGCTAGGGTAAAATATACAGTGTGCTTGTCTTGCAGTCTGGAGGATGTTGGGTGGGGTCCATCAGTTCCCTTTTGATATCCCTGTACTTGGGAGCTCACCTTTCCAAAGTGATGAGAGCAATGCGCTCTCCATAACCGCACACAATGATTCTGCTTGATGTGGAAAATTAATACTATCTAATTTCCCATGGAAAACACTGACGTTTGTTGAAAACACAGAGTAGTGTTGATGTACCGAGGAGAAGATGGCAAGCTCTGTATTACTGCCTGTCAGTCCTGTGAAGAGTGATGTGCCCACCCCTGGAAGGAAGTGCACAATCGCTTGTAGGTCCGCATGAATGCACAGATATGTGCTTTGCTTCAAAGATTCAAGGGAAATATAAAGAAAAATAGAAAAGATGAGGTCAGAGGTTGAATCTAATCGACACCATAATAAATCCTGAAAATGCGCAAATATTGTCGTGTTAGGTTTTACTCTTTCTCCCACAAGTAGAAACTTTGCCATGAGTCCTTTGTTGTTGTTGAGATATCGCTGCAGAAAGACTGTGTATCCCTGCCCTGCTTAGGTATATGTACAACTTGGTTGTGCCCAATAGAATATGAAGGATCAAGAGTTATATTTTTAAGTAAAATTTATGAAAGCTAATGGGTAGTTCTATATCTCTTTTCCCCCTGATAGACTCATAAATCAGGCGGAGGTTTGTTTTGTTTTGTTAGACAAGGTCCCTGAGTGACATGATGGATTCTCACTGGGACTGTTGTTGTCCCGTGACACGGAGATCCTGTAGCTTTGCATCTTCAGGAATGGCCTCCTCACGAGCTCCAGCAGTTTATCAGTGGAGTAGATGTCGGGATGGGTCAACTCAAAGCCCTGGTAGTGGGCCTGGGAAGTACCTGAACTGGTCAGCCCACCAGTTCTCCTGCACCCACACCACCACGGCGAACCCTCCAGCACTGTCCTGGCTAGCTCACTCAATGCTGCAGCCAGCAAGGGGGCAGAGACAACTCTCCAGCTCTCCTGCCATTGGGACTAGCTCATCCACAGACTGTTCAAGCAAGGCCAGCTCTTCTTTGCTGTCCAGGCAAAGTGCAGGGCCCACTCTCCTGAGTGCTCTAGCTGAAGAGAGGCATGGCCAGCTCTGCTGCTATCATGACTATAGGGAGTCAGCTCTCCTTCCTGCCACAGGCATCAAGGGATAAAGGTGGAGAAGGGCATCTCTCCCTTGCCCATGCCATTGCAGGGCAGACAGGTTGTGGGGCCAGCCCTCCCACACTCATGTCCTGGGGCTATCTCATCCAGGACCCCACTACCAGCATCAGCTCTACTGTGCTCCCAGGCAAGATGCAGGTCCCACTCTTCTGAGTGCTGCAGAAGGTGAGGGGTAGGGTCATTTCTCCTGCTCTCATGACCCTGGGGCCTGCTCTCCTGCCTGCTGCAGCTGGCAAGGACAAGGGGGATAATTTAAATTTTAAAACCTAAGAACTTACTCTATAGCCCAGGCTGAAATTGATTTTTTTTTTCTTTACAGATTCATTTTATGTATGTGAGTACACTGTAGCTGTACAGATGGTTGTGAGCCTTTGTGTAGTCACTGGGAATTGAATTTTAAGACCTCTGCTGGCTCTGCAGGGCTCTGTCAGCCCTGCTTGCTCTGGCCCAAAGATTTATTTATTATAATACATAAGTACCTGTAGCTGTCTTCAGATGCACCAGAAGAGGGCATCAGATCTCATCACCAGTGGTTGTGAGCCACCATGTGGCTGCTGGGACCTACACCCAGGACCTTCGGAAGAGCAGTCAGTGCTCTTACCCGCTGAGTCATCTTGCCAGCCTGAAGATATTTTTGTAGTTCAGGCTAGGCTCAAACTTATCATCTTTCTGTCTTCAGCTCTAAAATGCTTGGATTCCAGGGCATGCTCTTCAAGGCCTGGCTTCTTATGGCCTAATGTGTCTGTCCCAAAGCTTTCCCTCCTATATCCATATAAATCATCTCTCCTCTCCCTCTCCCTCTCCCTCNCCGAAACTTCGGAACTATGTCTGGAACATTGCCAATCATAATAAATATCTGTGGACTACATGACATTTTTTAAAATGTATTTTTGTATTTGTATTTTGATGTATGTTGAGTGAGAAAATAATTAGAAATAAAATTTATATTAACTGTATTTACCAAAACAGAGGCAAAGAATATAGCTCTGAACTTGTAGTCTGACTTTATTATTTAATTTAGAAATCTTGTAAAGACCTGTGTTTTGGACTTTGGCAAACTGGGATTTGGATTTTGAAATAATGCCATTGCGTCAGTCTTGTGGCCACTGTCATGACTTTGAATCAATAATAGCCATTTGAGAACACATGCACAATGTTCACAACCACAAAATGTTTCTATTATTTCCATTTTTGTTTGTTTATATTTTATTTCTACTACTCTTTCAGAAATTTATCCTAAATTATAAAGTTTTTATGCTTGAAAGTGTGGAGTCACTGGTAATTATATCATAATAAAATAGATGTGTATATTCTAATCAGAAAAGCTTCTGTGACTTTAATGCTTAAGAGAATTTGTTCCTAGATTCAGCTGAAGCTATAATTATTACATTAGATTAGCCCAAGTATCATAAACATATATCTTGTTAGGGAATTATTAAACAACAAAAATGTATTAAATTCATATTTCTTAATAAGATGGAAACTCAAAACAATTATTTCATATATATGCTCACATATGCTCATGTTTATTTATTAGCTAGAACGAGGCATTCAGTATTGGCTTTCTTCTCTAGTTAGTGTGTTTTGTACATAAAATGGCAAATAAAATCCATTCAGAAGTTAATAGAAAAGACTGAAAGGAAGTGTACTGGGGATGTGGTTCAAGCCTCTGAGCTCCTAGACAGCACAGCAATCCCATGCTGGCTGACTATCAGTGTCATTTTGAATTATCTGTCACTCAACCACCAGGCTCCATCTTTTCCGCTTAGCTGAGAACAACACATTGGAACCTGTGTTGTAGAAGTGCTTATAGTTTACTGTCTCCGTACTTCTGCACTGTTGCTCTTTGTTGCCCAACCAATACCATACCAGTCCTCCCTCTGATGCACTAGGACACTGTGTGTTAGTGAAGAGAGAAGCTAAGGCCTCCCTGAACCCATAGGACTATGGGACGGCCCCACACTCGGGCTAACTCGAGTTGCCTGGCTGCTTTCTCTGGCTTGTAACTCCTTAGACGTTTGGAATGCGCGGACTCCGGACTCACATTTTCACTGTAGACAGGTGCCTTCCAGGAAAGCAGTCTGCAGAAAGGGTCCCCAGCGACAGGCAGATCTGAGAACAGATTTCTGTACCTCCGTAGAAAGCCTTTCCATATCCCGGCCCTCCTGCTGCCCCAGCAAGGACTGGGACAGCCTTTGGAAGCTGTGGGAAATGTAAACAGAACGTTGAGCCTTTCCTCTCAAAGAGTTAAATAAGACAAAGTTCCATTAAGACAAATTGTAAAGAAGCCACTTGGCCGGAATTCAGATTCCTCTAGGGCCAGCACTTCTTGAAATCAAAATATATGCTCAGGTTTTATTTCTCCCTAGAAACCGTGCAGTTTTGCATTAGCAACGTGTACAAGGATGGGAGCCTGCATTCTGTCCAGAGTGAGGCACAGAACCCCCTTTGTGTTAGGAACCTCACATTGTGCTTGCTTCTTGCTTAAGGGTGGACACATGCCCCTCTGTGGAAGTCACACTTTTCACCTTGCAGGAATACGTATATTATGTGGTCATTTTCTTGAGACCCCAAACCTATTTCCCACAACCGCTATTGTTTTCTGATGTATTTATCTGTTGGGCCTGCTTAATATTTCCACTGAACTGATGAAAGGCTACGATATCCCCAAACCACTAAGCATAAATCAAACAACCACATATCAGTGATAGTATTGATTACCAATACAAATCATTACTAACTCACTTTATGTCATAATATACTTGAGGTGAGAAAAATATGTCTGAAAGAAGAGTCTAGAATCTTGATTAGAGAATTTCAAATTCTAATTAATTTCTCTCATAATATAGATTAATGTTAATTTGTACCCAGCCATAATGACAGCTATAGGCTGATTTTTTTAAGACTTATTTTTATTTGTGTGTATGTGTTTATTCATAGTAATATGTCATGTGAGTGCAGTGCCCTCAGAAGTCAAAAGTGGATGTCAGGGCCCCTAGGGCTGGAATTACAGGTGGCTGTAAGCCTCCTAATAAAGGAGAGCACGAAGTGTCCTTAAGTAGCAAGCCATCTTTCTAGCTCCATAAACTAAGATATTTTATATGATCACATGGACAATGTTAGAGCAACCAATAAAGATCCGCTGTAACATGCCTGCTCTATCAGGATGTCTGACTTAGAATTTAAAACTATTTTGCTTTTTAAAATATATTATGCTGGAGGTCAAGAGAGAGAGAGAGAGAGAGAGAGAGAGAGAAAGAGAGAGAGAGAGAGCTCTCCCAGAGCACATAAAAGAGAAAGACTGAATAAGAGCCACATAGCTGACTGTGTAGACAGGTGAAGTCTCCCTGGCTATGTTCATCTTTTTTTATAGCATTCTGGTTTTTATCGAAGATTTTGTATGTTTCTTTGTACATTTAGAAAATTTTTCAGTTAATGGATCCTGCTCTACATAAATATAAGATGCCACAAATACCTCTGAATAATTGTCTAAAAACAGGATTCGAAGCAGTTGGACTCTAGATAACTGGAGAGAAAATGAAGGGCTACCATGGCTGTTACCATAGCACTTTGGTTACCCCGATTCTCAGAGGCAGAGGGATGACCAATACCAAAGCTATGGAAATTTAAGTGGGAATTGAAATGAACACACCTTGAGCAGGGCTGGGAGGCCAGGCTCCTTATAGCACTTGCTAACGTGGGTAGGCGAAGGGGGCCACAGTTTTCTCTGTGATGTTTGGCTGCATAGAGTAATAACTGTTTCAGACTTTCTTGCTGGTGTGACCCTTGGGCTATAGAGAGCTAGTGAGCATGCTTTGGTTTCACGTATGTTTTGTCTATGGCCATTGAGATTTCTAGATTGCTGGTTGTGACTTACTCACCCCTGATAGACTGAAGAAATGATTCCCTCAAGTCCGGTTTGACAAACCAGCTTTCTGGAGTTTCTTACCGGACCCCAGGAGACTTAGTGACAATTCCCAATGCAGCAAGGCTGACTTCTTCACTGAAAAGCCCTGCCTGCCTCCGGTGGAGTGTAGAGGAAGAGGAGAGCTGGCAGGAGGGAGTGGGAAGGAAGTTTCAGGTGATGATGTGGTTGAGAAGGAATTAAGCTCCCATTTGTCAGCAAAGGCAGGGGTCATGGTGGGCCATGAGCTAACAGCATGGGACTAACAGGGCAACACACATCCCATTTGTCTCCATTTAAGGACCAGGCTTGATTTTATTTTATTTTATTTTTTTGGTTTTTCGAGACAGGGTTTCTCTGTCTAGCCCTGGCTGTCCTGGAACTCACTTTGTAGACCAAGCTGGCCTCGAACTCAGAAATCCGCCTGCCTCTGCCTCCCGAGTGCTGGGATTAAAGGCGTGCGCCACCACGCCCGGCTCAGGCTTGATTTTAAAACACAACAAAACAAAAGGCCGTAAGGCACCAGCTTCAGGAATAGACACCAAGTCCCAGAACTAAGTCAAATGCTCTAGAAACAGACCATAAAACCCAGAACAAGATCATATCTCCCCCCTCCCAAAGAACAACCTGGGATAACCACAAAAATAGGGAAATATCTTATTTCAGAATGGGTCATCTGTGCTGGGCAGTCACATTTCATCATGTGGTTAAACATTCATGACATAGGAATGCAGACCACTGACTGACCGACCACCTGTGACCCCCTAGTATCCACCAATGAAATTTTAGATTACCTAATCCTTTCTAGAGAGTTCCTCCGGTTCCCTATAAGAAGGCCTTCATGCCTTTTTCTGGCATCACCATTTTGGAGAATGGTTGACCCCAGCATCCTGGTTGTTTCTGCAGAATAAACACTCTTTGTTTTTGCTTATTATCTGAGTCTGGGGGTCTTCCTTAAGCAAATTCCTTCTCTAAGTCATTTAACTTTCTGACTGGGCTGAGGACCAATGATGCTTGTAAATCATGTACTGGATCAGTCCTCAGTGTGCTCAAAAGTGATGTGAAGTGGAAATTTCTGGTTTCATTGAAAACTTAATTGTGTCATGTGATGTTTTACTGTGAGGCTGTCTTGTATGTAAGAGGATGCTTTGCTGGAGCAGGCGCATGAGAGGGCATGTGAGGTTTTGCTGGAGTTGAAGCTTGAGAGGGTGCATGATGTTTGGAAAGAGTTTAAATGGAACCCCACGAACAGTGAAAGAATGCTCTTGCATTACGACAAAGCCATCCAATGCTTCACTGGTCTTCACTTTGTAGAGAGAAACTTACCAAAGAACTTCTCATGGGTATTCCTGGATGATTCTCACCACTTCTGCTGATTTGTGCATTTTGGTGGAGCCTTGCAGTTTCTGCTGGATCGAGCTGCTGCTACTGGTTAGCATTTGGTGTTTGCTATTGGACTGGACTGCTGTATCCTGACAATGAAGAGTGGAATTGCCCTTTTAGAGAGAAATCTGAGCCCGCAGCGACCAATCTCAATCCTAGTTTTCATCCAATTTCTGCCATAAGATCACAAAAACACTCAAAGAACCCACTTCATGTACATACAGATATAATTACACCTGCAAGCCTGGGGTTGGGACTCACCTCACCGCCAATCACCAAGACCTAAGGGTTTCATTCTCTATCTAAAGAATATATATGTGTGCATTTCAGCATCTCACTAGTCCAGGCATTTACTCAAAATCTACACATAATACAGCTCCAAAGAAGCAACCCACAGATGCCCCAATCTTCTCTCACAGACACAGATGTTTCTACTGGACCTGTTCCTTCCTATCTATCCACAGATGAATCCTGAGGCTCTGGACAGCAAGGAAACAGCCAATTCTCCTGACTGGACCAACATCCCCATACCCATTTTCTTAGGCTTCCCAGAGACACATCACCCCAAAGTCAGCAGGAAGTAGCTAAAGATTACAACGACCCTATTTCTGCTCTACCATCACCTCTTTCTAATTTTTCCTTTCTTTAATTAAAACAAAAAGGGGGAATGTTAGCATTTGTTCTAGGCTTTGCCCTACAGTTGCCAGGTATGCCCGGCTCACAGGTATGCCAGCTCACAGGTATGCCAGCTCACAGGTATGCCAGCTCACAGGTATGCCAGCTCACTATAAAAGGGGAGGCTTACTCCCTCCTCACTCTCTTGCTTTTGCTCTCTCGCTCTCTTACCCTCTTTCTACTCTGTCCCTTGTCTCCCTGTTTCCCTCCCCCTCTCCACATGTTCATGGCCAGTCTCTCTTCCTTTATTCCCCCCTCCTCTCTCTGCTTTCTCTGTTTCTACTACCCCTCAACTCCCCTCCCCCCCCATCTTAAATAAACTCTATTCTATACTATACTCATCATGTGACTAGTACCTCAGAGGGAAGGAATTCCCCAGCATGGGCCCATAGAAGCACCTCCTTCCCCAGCACCACACAACACCTCCACCCAACATAGACCTGGCTTCTTTTTCTTTTTACACAGCAACATGTACATATGCACACACAATACATATGAATGCTCTTACATACACACATGCACATACACATATACACACTACCCCTTTATTTAGAGAAATGTTAGAAAATACATTTTTATCATCATAAAAGAAGTCATTGCTGAGCTGGTCTGATCATTCTGTAGCTGTGACTCGGGTGCCAAGGTATTCTGTAAGTGGCCATAGCCCCGGTGCTTCAAGATGGCCTGTGATGATGTCACACTCAGACAAAAGCACGGCTGTAACACTGGGTTTCCCTAGAACCCACTGTGGGACGTCTGAGGCTAAGAGAAAGCCCATCACCCCTCAGATCTGCAAGCATCTGTTTCCTCTGCCTTCTCTCCACATTTCAGGGCCTTGTATACGTTTGTCTCATGCCTTGTCCAGGGATTTCAGTTCTACATAGTGGAGGAGGAGGGCCTGAAAGTCTCGGGGTTTAGTGCATACACTCCCAGTGCTTCCAGTGTCTCCGCTTCACTTCGTCATTCTGAGGATGACATCACTGTCTGAAGCTTTGAGGCTCTCTCACCTATCTTTTGTGTTATCTGCCATTTATCTTAAATACTTCAGAACAGACTTCATAGCTTGTACTCTTGACTCTAGAGCAGGAGAGATTGTTTATAAGAGAGGCACTAATCTATGAAATAGTGCCATAATTAAAAAATAACAAAGACATAATTTTTCATTCACAGTGCCTACTCAGGGGTCTAACCTAGTAGATTGGGCAAGGTTGCTATAAACACTTAACAGAATACAGACCATCCAACTGGGAGTATTTTTAGCTGTTGAAAATGCATTCTTTTCTCTTAAATAAATGTTATTAGGGGCTATAATATGAAAAATTGTTGCAGTCAACGGCCAGATAAATTCCCCAGTCAATGTATGTATTGTTACTGTTTCCAGAGCCTCAGAGAGCTTCCAGAAACCAGTATGTTTAAGGATAAAAACAATCTTATATAGTCCTTGTTCTGCCACAGGCTATGAGACTCTTTGAATTAATCCCATCCTGATAGGTGTTTGCATCAAATGAATGGCAGTTCTTTGGGAGTTTACTAATGGTATGGCTGCCAGTGAACAGGAGCCTGCATATTCTTTCTGCCTGCATATTCTTTAGGGCATATTCTTTCTGCCTGCATATTCTTTAGGGCGGAAGCCATGAGGTTGCTGGTTGTTGTTTTTGTTGTTTCTTTGTTTTTGTCAACTTGACACAAGCTAGAGTCATCTGGGAAGAAGGAGCATCATTTGAGGAATTACATCTATCAGATTGACCTGTGGGACATTTTCTTAACTAATGATCGATGTGGGAAGGTACAGACCAATTTGGACAGTGCCACCCCTGGGCAAGTGGTCCTTGGTTGTATAAGAAAGCAAGCTGAATAAGCCACGAGAAACCAGCCAGTCAGCTGCATTCCGCCATGGCTTCTTCAGTTGCTGCGTCGATTTCCTACCTTTAGCTAGCACCGTGGCTTCCCTCAGTGGTGGACTACAAAGTGTGAGCCTATATAAACCCTTTCTTCCCCAAGTCGTTTCTGGCCATGGCATGTTTGGTCATGTTTCTACTGTAGAAACAGGAAGGCAATGTGGGACAGTAGCTGAGGGGGATGCATAGTTCTGTTGCTTCTGAGCTTGTGGTGAGGCAGAATATTTGCGATGAAGAGCATGAGGTGGAACAGAGGTACTTTCTAATGGGGCAGGACAGTGGGAAAAGTATACAGTAGGCAGAAATCAGGAATCACCTTCAAATCCAACTCCCAGGGACCTCCTAAAGCTTCTACCCATAAACCATCCAATTACAACTCACTCAATGGGCCACTCAGTTGATGAAGTCAGAGCACCAGGAGCCAAAAATGTCCTGAGGTCCCACGTTTGAACACTGCTGCCTTAGTACATGAATTCTGGGAGACTTTTTAAAGTCAAACCCTAGCAATGGCTCTCCTCGGCCTCGTGGCAGCGTTCTCTGTGCGGACTTGCGCTGAGACATGGGTATGGTTAGGATGTGTTCTGAGACAGATTGTGTGTTGGAAGCCAGATCCTCAGGGTGTTGATGTTGAGACGGGGAATTACATGCGAGAGGGTAATCCTGGCTGGTGATGTCATCTGCCCCTCTTGCACCATCACTGCCATCTTGAATGGCATCTGTTTAAAGGTCCTCAGCAGAGCTCACCCAATTGCTATCAGGTCCCCGAACCTTTAGATCCATGAGCTTAATAAATGACTGACCTTTAAAATACCCTTGTGTATTGTATAGCAGTAATGGAAAACAGATCCTGTCTCCTCATGTAGACTCTTAAAAAGTGCAACAGGCAGTGAGTGAGAACTACTGAGTTCTGGTCCATTGAGTCCCCTTGCTTAGGTCTTGGCTACATTTCTCCCCAGTAACTTACCTTCCTGTAAGATTTTATTAATACTCAAAAGTCTTATCTGCTCCCAAATACTCATCCAACTGATGGTCCACAGTATTTCCAGTAGAGGGCAGTTATCGAGGGCTAAGTGTGAAGTGGGTACTACAGTGTTAGATGTGCAGCTGCATCCAAGAACCATTAAGGTCATTCATACGGGAGTTTGTTTCCTGACATCCCACCAGGAAAATAAAAAAAAAACTGTCTATCTACCTGAAATGAGGAAGGGCCCAATGGACAAAAGAAAGATTTCTTTAACTTTCAGTCTGACTACCCAAATGGGGTGATTGGATGTCTCTACAGGAACATGGGTGATTTGTGCACAGCTATGCCACCGAATGGTCCCAACCTAGGGTCCCCTCCCCCCCTAATACTTTAGCCTAAAGTGTGATCGGGCAGGAGAAAGTAGAGAATGGGATTTCCAGGGAGGATTTTCTGATGGTCTTGCGACTCCCATCTTCCTCCAACAAGGACTGTCAAGAGTGCTATTGCAATAGTCATAGACTTAGCTAGCTGCTGTATTGAGATTATTTCAGCACCAAATTGAATAAATCTTGCTTNAGCAGATAATGCTTTCTCTTCCTGTGGGCAGCATTCCCTGAGAAGGACAGAGAATGTCTCCTTTGTTCTTCCCACACCTGCCTGAGTTTGTCTCTCACTACACCTGCTGAGTTAGCAAATCAGTTTAATTCACTTTGGCTTAGAGGATTCCGATGACAGGGGAGTTCAGACAGCCATGTCATTCTCCCAGAGCTCTGGAAGTGACAGATCTTGGGAACTCTCTTGTCCTACTCCTCTCTGAAAGACTACTTGATGACTATTTAACCCAAATGTGTGGAAAGAGCAGAGTCCCAATAAGGTCTGGTATGTTTAGAATACAAATTTAGCAGTTTCCTTTAAGGAAGGTGCTGACCAGCAAGCCTGCGTTATCAAGAATTCAAAGAGATTTAAAAATAAGCTCCTGAGGTCTACAGCACATGCAACTTTATTTTCAGAGCTGACACAGGAAAAGTATTTTTCAATGTGAGATCTTCTGAATTTGGGTTCTGAATAAGTTATCTGTAGGCTAATATGCTAATTGACTAATAATTCCTGTCAAATGAGCTCACAGTCTGAGTGTAATTGCTAAAATGTGAGGGCTGAACCTCATGCTGTGAACACCATAGGAACTAAATATAAATCAGCTTCATTTAAGAGGAAATGGTGTATGGGTCGTAATTGTGAAGCCTGGAGCCACATGTTCTTTGGGTTTCTGCATCTATTCCCTAAGAGGGCTGGCCCTTCCCTGGTACACCTTGTTTCCCTCTCATTTCTTCCTACATGAGGGCCATGCATCAAGTAAGAGTCTGACTTCTTCAGATCCCTTTCTGGACGAGGACCCAGGCTATAGGAAAGAAAAAAGCAAGGTTGTGTTTCTCAGGGTGAGGGTACTTGGGTATGAGGCAGAAAAGTCCAATTCCCCAATCAGTCTAACAACTCAGGTCTGACCACAGTTCCAGTCCAGAGGTCCCCCAGTGCAGGAACCGCTGGAAATGGGTTTAATTATTGTTCCCCAGTTGGGAGGCTATGAAAATGAACTTCAGAGCTATATAAGATTCATCCCTTTTTTCTTCTTTTAAAAATTTGAATTAGTAAAGTGCCAAGCCACATACTAGAGTTTAGAATCGTAGTAAATGAAGTCACTAATCCAGCTAGCTCGGGATAATCTGTTTCTGGGTAAGCACAAACATGAAAAACATACTGAGCATGCTAAGTTTCAGTTAACAGCCATCCAGGCAGCCATCTTTATCCACAGCCATTGTTACTTAAGAAAGATGACACCAAAACTGTGGGGAGCAGGCGCAGCCGCATGGGCCAAAGATGGCACCCTGGCTCTATGCCAAGCCCGTGACCATGCTTGTTTATCCCAGTCTCAGTCATGCGCAGTAAAAGCAGCAGGAGTAACTCGTTGGAGAGATACTATTCTATCAGCCTATCTTGCATGCTGCCTTAGACGTGTGCGTCTATGATTGGGTGGTGTGAGGTGACGTGAGTGAACAGAAGAGGATAAATTGTGGGCAGTCCCAGAGAGAGTGGAATAAGGGAGAAGCGGAATAAAGGAAGCTGAGGAAAGCTGCGTGAGACCTGCTTTGGAGTCCGTGTCATTTATTCCCACTCTCTGCTGGTCAGAGACTTGTGATTGCGACACAAAACAACTTACAGGTAACAAAAATTAAGAGGTATAATTGGGGTGTGGAAAGGGCCTTTATCCTGAAGAACTGCACATAGTTATGGAAATTAACCAGGAGTATAGTTGTATATATGGGGGAAATTAGGGCATGGGGTAAGGCCTTTATTCTGAAGAACTACTTACAATTATGTAAATTAAGTATGCATTTATTTTAGTTGATAAAATTCCACCCTCCCAAATCACTTCTATTTATTTTTATGCACCAATTCATATATTCTACAGATAAAATGAGGGTTGATTGTAGGAGTCAAATAAGACTTTTTCTGTTGACTTACATGACGACCTTACGGGTTACCCTTCACCATGTGTGTGAGCTTGTTGCCACTGTCATTTGTGAGCTTCGTTAGTAAACTATATCCTAGGGGCTTATTTTTTCTTAGGTAGTCCTGCCTTCAAACTCACTATACTGCTGCAGAAAACCCTGAACTTCTGATCTTCACCCTCCTGCCTCTGTGGGAATGCCTGGATGAAGACCCCTTGAAGTCTTGTAGTACTGAAGACACTTTTATCGTGGAATGCCACTTACTTGTTTCAGAAGAAACTACAGAGTCTGTCGAGAATAAACTTCAATGCAGCTGGAGTTGAGCTGTTGATTATCTAGCCTTTTGGTCAGTCTTCATTGATTTAGCCAAACATGACCCTCTCCCCTCCTGTATGTTAGTGTTGGACATCTCAGAGGTTCTCTTGAGTACATATCAGACAGATGTCTGTTTTCCCTTTTTTTCTCCTAGGTTCTGGTTCATTTTTTCTCATCTGCTGTATCCTGGTCATCTTGATTTGTATTTATTTTCCCTTTATGCATATTTAAATGGAGCCCAGTATAGGAGGAACCTTTATAGAGTTAGATGTGGGCCGCCATATTTACAGCAATGAAGAGCAGAAACAAAGAAGGTAGAGACTGGGAAGGAGGCAGTAGGTGGCTCCTTACCACCGTCTGCTTATTCCCAGTGTTGATACAAAACACTGATTTGTTCTCAAGGGGAATAAAAGACCATTTATTTGGAGCCAAATATGAGTGACTGTGGCCCAGCAACACAGCTTCAGTTACCCAGAATTGCAGGATAAGAGTCCCAAGTTGAGCATCACCCAAATACATTAGGGGTTACAGCAAGTAGGCAAGTCGTGGAAGAGTGGAGAAAACTATGCTATGGATTTTAGATGTTATCTGATGACATTCCTCAATTTTGCCTTGTAATTGATGGACTCTAGTGGTCCACTTACATGCTTTGAAGGTTCTGCCTGAGAGTTCAAAGGATGTTAAGTCATACACAGACATGGGCCATGAATGGCAGTTCAAGGGAGTAAAGATAGCCCAGGGCCATTTGTCTCAAGATCTGCAGTATGTCAACCTTCACAACCACAGCATTCTGACTAGTCAATGATCTGTAACGTGGGTGTGGCTTTTTCTGTAAATTTCAGGTCATAGCAGGGAACTCTGGAGCACACTGCATTTCACACCTCTGTCTGTCTGTCTGTCTGTCTGTCTGTCTGTCTGTCTGTCTGTCTGTCTGTCTACAGCATTAGTAACTCAACTAATAGACTCCTTATTCCCAACAGTTCATCTTGGTGTCCCTCTTGAATCCCTCATCCAAGACCTCTCACCTGGTGCCTCTTGTGACACATATTCTGGCCAACTGTGCACAACACTCTTGGGCATTATTCATGAGCTATTAGAGGTGAAATATTGACTGCTTCCTCTTCCAACATACTATGAATCAGAGATTTTTACAGTCTTCAATTGCCATGTCTAATGTACTATAGCTCAGTTTAATTCGTAAAAGCACAATTCAATTTCATTTGTAATTCTAAAACACCACTTAGAATTGTTGTTGATCAACCAATTAGCATATTGAGTTGCCCTCATGTTCCTAGCATATCTGAAGCCATTTATTATTGATCTAGAAATAAAAATGTCATTTTAAAAAAGATGATAAACAAAGTACTCTCCAGAAATGGCTGAAATCACTGTCTGTCCGAAACACCTTAATTGGCATTAATACAGGTGGCAGAGAGACATGGGCCTCCAAAGCCTCCATGTTGGCATAGTTAGCCAAATCATGCCAGCACTGCCTGAATGACTTAGACCACAAGCAAACCAATTTTTTTGAAAAAAACAAAAACAAAAACAAAAAACAAAACAAAAAACCCCCCCAAAAAACAAAAAGTAGATTTCAAGGCTGATTCATTATTTCTCCAGACTTTCTTCCTAAATTTGTAAGACAGTCTAGAAATCCCTTGGATTCTGTTTTCTTTTTGGATAACACTGCAGAAATTCAGAGAAAGATAAGACTTTGGGTCTCCCCATGGTTGTAAAAGAAGTCAGCACAGAATCCAAACAAGATGAATAAAAGTGCCTTTGATCACTGGGCGGCTAGTTATTTATTCCTTTAAAGCCCAGGACAAGAGGTTTATAAGGAGGTTGGGTTACTTTCCACTAGTGTCTCTTCTCACCCATTCTTCTTACCTGCTAGCAGTGATGGCTGAAAGCAGGGGATGCCCTGGAGAAATTCTGTCTCCTTTGTTCCCATCTTTTCCTGTCTGGTCTTGATGTCTGAGTCTGTCTAGGTCTGACCTGTCAGTGTGGGCCTCAGCGTTTGCTACAGTGAGTTATGCCTGCCCATAAAAACAATCCCGCAATCCACAAAACTACCAGCACTTAGTCATGAAACAAACACCTGGCAAGAGAGTTCTATTCTAACTTGTTAATGACATGGCACAGACAGAGGACAATGCTATCATTCTAGGGGACAGCTTTACATAGCAGGCTTCTTACAGGGCATTCAGGCCTCATCACTAATTAGGGAGGTATGTCTGCAGATATCATAAATCAATAGGGAAGTGTCCTTCCTGCATGCAGGCAAGTTTAGAATCTATTAATACAGAAGCCAGGCCTTCATTCACCATTGCTCAATAGTTTATGAACATGGTGTAATGCCCAGCAGATACCTTTATATTTTCTCATACTTCTGAGATGATAAAGTGTCTAATTAGGTACCATCTTGCCTATTATAGTCATAAACATTTCTCATGCTTGTGACCTGGGCTACATTCAGAGAGTAATTCGCAAATGATTTGATCCATCACTTTATTAAAGAGTCCAATAACTTCAGAGATGTATGGGAGCACATTGGACATTTCCAGGCAAATTCCACCTCTTATGGTTAGTCATGATTGCTAACTTGATGACATCTATAATCCCAATGGAAACAAACCACCGTGTGTGCTTGAGTGGGAACATTCTAGATTAGGTTAATTAAGGTAGGAAAAGCCAATCTAAGGGTGCATAACACTGTTCTTTGGACTGAATAGAAAGGAGAAATGGAGTTGAGTGACAACACTAAAGTCTCTGTGATCACTGCCTGAGGGCACAATGCGACCATCTGTCTCAAGTTCCTGCCCCATGTCTTTCCTGCCATGAGGGACTGAGTCCTGAACTGTGAGCCACGTAAAGACTTTCTCCCTAAGTTGCTTTCATCAGTTATTTTGTCATGGCAATAAGACACATAACTAATGCATCATCTCATGTAGTAAGCATCACCCAACCTAACATTCAATACAGATTCCTCTAGGCTCGGGGTTGGACCTTCACTGCTGAGTGAAGACCTTCAACTATATCCACAGCTTCTCTTTTTAGGGTTGTCTGTCCAATAGAGCGTCTCAGTGGGTGTAGCTTTAAGCATCATTATGAGCTGAAAGTGATCCCCCAGAAGTCGAATGTTGAAGCTTTTGTTCTCTGTCATCAGAATATGGCTATCTTTGATAGAGAGCTATTAGAGTGAGCCCTACTTTAGTATGGCCAGTATTCTTTTTTTATTATTATTATTAGATATTTTCTTAATTTACATTTCAAATGCTATCTCCAAAGTTCCCTCTACCCTCCCCTGCCCTGCTCCCCTGCCCACCCACTCTCACTTCTTGGCCCTGGCGTTCCCCAGTATTGGAGCATATAAAGTTTGCAATACCAAGGGGCCTTTTTTCCCAATGATGGCCCACTAATGGCCAGTATTCTAACAGGTCCAAATCAGTATAAATACATACACAGAGGGAAGAGTGGGTTGAGAACACAGGGAAAAAGTAGCCATCTACAGTCCGAGGTGTGAGACCTCAGAAAGAAACCGTAGCTTGGTGACACCTTACCTGAGATTTAAAATCTCTTGAACAGAGAAAAAAAAATGCAATTTTGTTGTTATTGAAGCAATTCAATCTATTGTATTTAATGACAACCTGGAGAAATTAATATAAGCCTTCTTAGAATTTCTTTAGGACCATGCTTTTAAAATAGAGTGTGCATACGTGGTGATCAATATATGTGACCAGAAGAGCTGAGATGAGAATCATCATTTCCTGCCTTAGCCATACACAAAATACACTGAGCAGTTTTTTTTTTAAATTTATTTATTTATTATATTTAAGTACACTGTAGCGGTCTCCAGACACTCCAGAAGAAGGTGTCAGATCTCATTACGGATGGTTGTGAGCCACCATGTGGTTGCTGGGATTTGAACTCAAGACCTTTGAAAGAGCAGTCAGTGCTCTTAACCACTGAACTATCTCTCCAGCCCCCACTGAGCAGTTTTAAGTACATTGGCTCCATACAGGATTATTAACAACTTAGTTCATTAAATAAGTAAATTTATTTAATTTTTACAAAAACCATTTGTCTAACATGCAAAAAATTAACACGCTGAGCGGATGTTACCTGACTTCATCTGACAGGAGCACAGTTTTTGTAATAAAGATCAAGGGGTTTGTACGTTAACATTACCGTGCCCTTTGGGTGGTACTTATGGCTAGACTGTGTTTTTTTTCTCTGTTCATGCTTTATGTTAGTGATCTTACCTTAGGGTGCTAAGACTCTAAAAACATACTAGTCACAAAAAAAGACCCCAAGCCAGTGGCTTCATTGTCTCATGGTCAAGAATAATAAGGAACTGAGGACCAGGAATGAAAAAGATAGATGCCAACCATGGGGGAAGAGGAAAACTTTTACTGTCCTCCAAGAGGATCTGAGTTTAGATCCCAGCACTCAAGTCTTGTGGCTTAAAATCACCTGCAACTCCAGCTCCAGGGTACCTCACACCTTTGGTCTCTGAGGGCATCTGCACGAATGGGCACTGTGATGGTTTGTATATGCTCAGCCCAAGGAGTGGTACTATTAAAAGGTGTGGCCCTATTGGAGTAGGTGTGTCACTGTGGATGTAGGCTATAAAACACTCATCCTAGCTGCCTGGAAGTCAGTATTCTGCTAGCAATCTTCAGATGAAGATGTAGAACCCTCAGCTCCTCCTGTACCATGCCTGCCGGGATGCTGCATATTCCTGCCTTGATGATAATGGACTGAACCTCTGAACCTGTAAGCTAGCCCCAATTAAATGTTGTCCTTGGCTCATCAGTTAAGAGCACTGACTGACCTTCCATAGGTCCTGAGCAGCCACATGATGGTCCACAACCATCTGTAACGGGATCTGATTCCCTTTTCCAGTGTGTCTGAAGACAGCTACAGTGTATACATATACATAAAATAAATAAATAAATCTTTAAAATAATGTTGTCCTTTATAAGACTTGCCTTGGTCATGGTGTCTGTTCACAGCAGTAAAACCTTAAGACAGGCACATGCCTGCCTCTATGAACAATTAAAACTAAAATAAATCTAAACGAATATTTAAAATGTATTTCTTGTATAGCCTTTTTGATTAGTTTGTGTAGTAAGTGTCATTAGTCCATATTTATACTTGGTAGATTTTTTTCTCTTCTGCGGGTTTTCTCTTTCTCTTCACATCTCAGTCCATCATTATCATCAAGGTGGGAACATAGTGGCATTCAGACAGGCATGGTGCAGGAGGAGCTGAGAATTCTACATCTTCATCTGAAGGCTTATAACAGAATACTGGCTTCTAGACAGCTAGTATGAGGGTCTTAAAGCCCACACCTACTCCAACAGGGCTACACCTTCTAATAGTGCCATTCCTTGGGCAAAGCATATATAGACCACCACACTTGGCAAACCAAAGTAACCGCAAAACCACGCTTGCTCATTAGATCCTGGCAATCGGGATGGAGGGCACTGCTTAACCACTCAGTTAGCCCCATCTTTCATCAGATACTAGATGTATGTTCTTATGGCACACGCTAGGTTGCTGGACCACATATTTTCCAGCATTCTGTTCATTGCACCTACATAAATTACAGTAACCCAGACAGTTTGGTAACATAAATTTGTATTTGTAAGTATATGGAGAAATTCTAGATACTAAATATTCTAATTATAGATGCCCTAGTTAAAACTATTTTTGTGTTTTGTTTTGTTTTGTTTTGTTTTGATTTGGTTTGGTTTGGTTTTTCAAGACAGGGTTTCTCTGTACAGCCCTAGCTGTCCTGGAACTCACTCTGTAGACCAGGCTGGCCTCGAACTCAGAAATCTGCCTGCTTCTGCCTCCCAAGTGCTGGGATTAAAGGCGTGCACCACCACTGCCCCACTGCCCTGCTTGTGATTATTATTATTATTATTATTATTATTATTATTATTATTATTATCTACCTTCGGGTAAGTAAAATGTCAGACTAGCAATTTACTGGCTCACAGATGCTCAAGCTCCCTGAACTTAGCCTCCTCGTCTTAGACATGAGGGTACCAGAACAGATGTACTCCTAGATCAACACTACATTTAATAACTGTTGTTTATATTCAGGGTTGGTCTCACTTCTGAGGAAGTGTGTGAGGAGCATCACAGAAAACAAGTGTGAAAATCCATTCATTCCTTCTCTGATCCAGCACAGGGCATTCCTAGAGGTAGCACATCTGTCAATCGTCAAGTCCTTGGCTGTCTGTAACTCCCAGTGGTTTAATTACTAGTGCCATTATTGAGACTATGCCTAGGTTTTATTTATCTTTAGAGAAATGTTCCCTGGTTTCACTCCTCATTTGGCAGCAGCAAATACTCATTTAGACCATACATTATCCTCATCGGTCTTTCATGGCTGCTGTTTCCTACTGGCAAGCTGCTTATCCTACCATGAGAACGGCAGAATGCATAGCCCACAAGGTATCAGAGGAGCAACACACAGTGACTGGGCCGTATGAACCAAATGAGGCGTGAGGTTCATTGTGATCCCAATCATGGCCGGGAGGACTTGCAACGGAGGAAAGAAGTAAGTCATTTAAATAAACCAGAAGAGATAAGAGTTCAAAAATCACTCAGCCAGCTAAAGCTGGTTCAACACCTCTGTTAAGCACCTCCATTGAGTTTAAGACTTTTCTCCCAGAAGCACTTTGTTGCATGAGGCACCCAGAGGGCAAGGCACCAAGAAAGGAAGTGACATCTGTGGGCATCATCTGAGTGCCAGGCATTGGGCAGAGCTTTATCATTACAATATAAGAATACGGATAAACATTTATCTTATGTGCTTCCCTCTAACTGCTTTGCATATCTCCATTCATTTAATCCTCACGGCAACCCCAAGAAGTAAATATAATTTCAATCCCTGTTTTTTATTGATAAATATGTAAGACGGAGTGGTATTGTGTTTACTTATTAGATGAGGGCACAGTGAGCCAGGATAACAATGGGGACATGGTCCCATAGCCAATGAATGAATACTTGTGACCCACACACCTCTCTCATCTTGTTGTAGACTCCCTTGCCAGGCCTAGAATCCTGGGACTTGTGAAAGGCTCTGTATTAGGTGTACATCCAAACTTCCAGGTTAGTAGGGGACTACAATGGCCATCCTTCTTTTCCTTTTAACCTCCCCCAAGTCACAGGCTTCAGCAAATGCTTAAACCTGGGTCTGGTTAAATGGTTAGCTGCATTGAAACCTGGATCCTTGACTTCTTCTCCTGTGAAAAGGGCTCCATCCCAGGTTCTAAGGACACGTGGAAAGCAGTCCACTTTCAGCGTCAGCAGGTCCGCACCCACAGACCAGCATCTGATCCTGTATGGCTCTGTCTTTCCATGGCTTCTACAGTCAGCGACATGCCCAGACACTGGAAGACTAGAAACAAAACAAACCAAAACCAAAACCCCCAAAGGGCAGAAGGTGCCCCTTCTTGTCAAGTGCCTAACCCGGAATGACAGACATCTCAGGACTGAACAGAGCCTCATTTGTCTTTCACTACAGGGGAGCCTGTAAATTGAAACCCCTAGCTCAGGGGTTCTCAACCTGTATACTGTGACCCTTTTGGCAAACCTCTATCTCCAAAAATATTTACAGTACCACTAATAACAGTGGCAAAATTGCCGTTATGAAATAGCAAGGAAACTAATTTTATGGTTGGACTCACCACAACATGAAAAACTGTACTAAAGTCTCACAGCATTAGGAAGGCTGAGGACCACTGCACTACCTAGCCAATCACATAGCAACATATTCCTTATTATACTGGAGTACCTGTTAAAACTATTTCTAAAGAAAACATTGTGTCAAGGGCAAATTGGGTTGTAGCATTTTTACCTCACCTTCTGAGGATTTGGGCCTTCTTCTTTTCAGCTTCTTCTGTTTCTACCTGGCCTGGGCAATAGGGCATTCCTAGTTGTGAATCTTTGACAAGATAGATATCGTGTGTATTTTTTCTACAATTTATTTTATGCACATGTGACCCTTGCCTGTATGTATGTTGGTGCCCCATGGGCAAGCCTGGTGACCATAAAGAACAGAATAACACATTTGGATACCCTGGGGCTGGAGCCAAAGACAGTTGTCAGCCACCATGTGGGTGATAAGAATTGAGCCCCGTTTCTCTGGAAGAGCAGCTAGTGCTCTTAACTGCTGAGCCACCTCTCCAGCCTACTGTCATCTGTCTTAATGTTACATGGCACCATTAAAAGTTCTGCTGCCTGCTCGGCCTTATGGTCAATGTTTAATCCTAATAGTTTAGTAGATTTTGGGGTGTTTAGCTGTAAGTGCAGCTACTGACAAAGTGGCAGATCAGGCCAAATGCTGTATTAATCATTCAACACACACAGGCACCAGCGTGCCAAATTGTGGTTTATGGGTTATATTTTGGGAGGACTTAATCTCTTACTCACAAATCCAGCATTTACATTAAATCACACTTCGGCTTTCTGTGATTTCTGTCGTCCTAGAGGGGGATTTACTGGCTTGTGTCGGATGCTGTCAGCTTCCTCTCCTAACCAGCATCATAGTTCACCTGAATTTAAGCTGAAACTGGAAATGTAGGGGGATGAGAAGAGCTAGGGTGGCTGACCTCATTTGCTGACCTTGTTTTCCAAGGAAATTTTCCAAAGTCAGCATGGTCATTGGATATAGAACATGGTTCCAGCTTCAGTCTGTAGACTCTTACATTACCAGTCAAACCCACTAATTACACAGGTACTAATGATACCTTTCAATGGCCAGGATCATTTATGGTATTTTTAAGAATACCCTATCTTTTGCTGATTGGCTCTAGAGAGCTAGAGATAGCAACTCTCTCTGACATAAGACACCTACCTGTGTGTCAAGAGAGGGGGGAAGCGGTATGGAAAATTTCCAGGGTTTCCCACACAAGCTAGGTTTCTAGGGATCTATAGACATGTCAACAATCTCCCTTCTATTTTGGTTTGAATCTTACACATGTCTCCCCACATGCATATGTCTTGAAAGTTTGGTCCCCAACCTGTGGCTATTTTTGGAAGTTCTAGAAATGTTGAGAGGTAAAGGCCTAGGTAAAGGGTCACTGAGAGAGTTCATGGAGATTTGCTATACCCGAATCCCCCTCTCTGCTTGTTAGTACTTTGTGATATGAACATGAGCTGAATAGATCCACAATGCCCCTCCACAGCGTCAAGCACTAAAACTACAAAACAGTATAAATCTAACTTCTTCTTTTTTTTTGGTTTTTTCGAGACAGGGTTTCTCTGTGTAGCCCTGGCTGTCCTGGAACTCACTCTGTAGACCAGGCTGGCCTTGAACTCTGAAATCCGCCTGCCTCTGCCTCCCGAGTGCTGGGATTAAAGGCGTGCGCCACCACGCCCGGCTTAAATCTAACTTCTTTAAATGGATTCTGAAGACTCCGGGTCTTAATGAAATAAAAATAAAGAATACATCTCACGTATGAACATTTTGTTATATCCTACTTCCAAGGATATCAGATTTCTACCCCCTAGAACCTGTAAATTTTGTATATAGAGTCTTCTTGGAGATGTGATTAGCTATAGATCTTTAGATGAGATAGTTATCCTGAGTCCCTAGATAGGCTCCATCTTCCCACACAAGTTATAGGAGAAAGGCAGACAGAGATTTAATCAACACACACAAAAAATATACAATATAGGTGCAGAGGCAGAGACTGAAGTGACATAGCCACAGTCTGAGGAGTGCCTACATCTTGAAGAAGTAACATTCTTCCCTCGAGCTTTGTCTCTCCACCTTCCTACTGCTGCAAACCCTTAATCCAGGCCTCATGTGGTGACCTGACCCATGAAATTATCCTGTTGCTTCTTTATAGCTCTAATTTTGCTACTGTTCTGAACCATAATGTAATATCTGACACAGGACTCCCAAAGTGGTCACTACCCAAGGGTTGAGATCCACTGCCCTAGAGACTATGGGCCTGGTGACATCTGATGTTTTGACCCGCTGCACTGTGACAACAGGCATTCCCAATATGTTAAGTCATCAAATCTGTAGCAATTTGTTTCCACAGCCACAGGGAACAAGTATAGATCTCCCTCCCTGTAAGAGAAAATACCTGCTACCAGCATCTTATCTACCCCAGTTCCTTGCAGGTAGGTATGGTCCTTTGCATCCTAGGGCTGAGCCAAGGGTTCAGATATAAGACTCTCAAGCTATAGAAACTGCTCTGTTCTTCGATGTGTTTGACAGACAGGTGCATTTCTCGTGTGATCGTGGTAGGCCAGCACTGCGGAGGAAATTCTGGGATGCACATCACGAGTGACTGAAGTCTCTTTAGTGGACTGCCTTTCTGTGCACAGGACTGAGCTGCTTTTACATTTTAGCGAAAACCCTGGCTGACCCACAGCCCCCTCGTTTAAGTGGACAGTTCATTAGATCGGGAGCAGAGGCAATGATCTCAGCTTTGAAAAGGAGATGAGAAAACATAATCCATGCGCTATATCTTCTGCTTTGCCTTTGCGTCTGAGATGTCATGGCTGGGCGCCACCTTTGTGCCTGCCATGTCATCTGCTTTAATATGTATGGCAAGTGCCTGTTCAATACATAGTTGATTTTATTCAGTAGTATTTTTCAATAGTAAAATTGACTAGCTCCGGGTTTGCTGACAGTCACTTTGCATCATGAACTAAAGTGATTCAACTCATCTCAAAACTGCCTCAGATTGCTGGGTATTTGTTGTACCCATTAAATTGGTCATAAAAGACTTTCCACAAAAAGGCCTTTCATTCCATCCATACTCTACTCTAGATGCCTGTTTTTATAAGGTCAAAATGGAAATAAAACTGTGCTGGAGTGCTTTAAAAATACCATTTCGTGAGTAATATGTGTGAGACAGAATTTCTGAGTCTGTTTGCCAAGCTGCCATCAATCTGTCACCTCAAAATATTTTCCCAAGCCTTCCCCACATTTGGCAGTCTCTCTGCCACAGACTCGCATGGTGACTGTGGACTGACCGAATGTGGGTGATTTTGTGATGACAGGGCTTTTGAGAAGTCCTGAAGATGCACAGGGAGAGAGAAACCCTGGAAGCGTTAATTGTGAGGAAGATGGATTCCTTCAGATGTTCAAACCGACGGCTGTTGAGACTGCACTGTGGTCAGGGATACAGTCAGCAAGGGAAGTTGCAAGGGTGGGGGTTAGGGAAGACACTGAGCAGTTCTGGAAGGGAGGGAGGAAGGGAGGGATAAAATAAGGGAGGGAAAGAAGGAGGGAGGGAGGAAGGGAGAAAAAGAGAGAGGGAAGGACCTTATATGCTGTCCCACTTCATGTGCTGTTCCCACCTCAGATGCCGTCCTCCTCCTCAGATGCTGTCCTACCTCAAATGCTGTCCCCACCTCAGATTCTGTCCTAGCTCATATGTGGTCCTCACCTCATACACTGCCCACCATACCTTCTCACCAGGAGCTAAATAAGTCCTCCCCTCTTTAAGTTGTTCTGCCAGGTATTTAGTCATATAAATGAGGGAAATGACTACTGTAGAGGATATACAGTTACACGGCCTTCTCCAAATCACACTCTCCAGTTGGTTGCTGTCTTATGGAGCTTGTTCTACCAATATTCTTGGCCTTGAAAAATAGTTCAGCAGCCGGGGGATACCACAGATGTATTTCTGTCGTATTGTCTTCGTCGGCTGTCCCCTCCAGGAGAGAATTCCTTCCGGATTTTGTCCCTTTGCAAGTTCAGGGGTTGCCATAATATAACTTGGTAGAATATACTCTAATTTTTCTTCAAGTTGCATATAGTTTAACTATTTCTATTTGGGAAATATAAAGTCTAAGTTTGTCCTTTGCTCCTCCCCCAGGTTTCACCCTTCAGTGAGCATGCTCTCTGTCTGCAAAAGGATAAATTGAGGACACTCAAGCTGTCCCTTCCTATTTAGGGTCCTTGGGTCATCTGCTGTCCCTTCTGTGATGTCTTCTGAGTCCAATAATCTATAAATTCAAAGCCATTTGCTTTCTTCCCCATCACAAATAGGCAAACAACATGCTGTATCAAAGCAGAGAGAGCGCGCCATAGACTCCGGTTGGGGAATGATAAACTCCCGGATTTAGCAGGGAGTACAGGATTTGTCTCCTTGCCTATGTAAATTCCATGCGGTGGCCTTTTACCTTAGAAGCTTGCACATTCCCTGGCTTTGCTATTTGACTTTTATCCTTGGCATCATTCTCCAGTCCACATCTGAAATGGGTAGTTAAAGAGCGTGCCCGCCTCCATGATTGCTGGTCCAGTCAAGGATTATACAAGCCTACCTTATAATCACTGTCTGCTGCCTCTCAGAATAGGCTCCTGCCCCGGTTTCTTCCAGTTGGCTTCGTGTACTTGCCTTTTCTCTGTGTTTCCTTTCACCTTTCATCTCTTTCCATCTTGGTCATACCCTGGACAACTCTTTGCAGAGTTTGTATCTGTACCTACCCTTTACCCACCTACATGCACCTTGAGGGCACATGAGTTGCTTCTCATCACATAACAGGTTATAATTTTGCCAGATATGGTGTTACTGCACCATAAGATCATGACATCTTCTGAAAAACTTCATATTGTCTCCAATTTTCAACTGACTGCCTACCAAGACACTGATCGACATGTAAAGTAAATATTCCAAACCATGGTTCCAGGTATTTGCTCCATGTGACAATAATCAAGAAAATAGAGATTTTTAAAAGCTAGGTACAATTTCTTATTAGGAGAAATTAAAATCTGGGGCAATTTTTTTTGTAAGAAAATAGTGTGGTGTTGTCTACTAAAGCTTTTAAAAGTTCTAAACAAAGGAATTCTTGTCTACAGGGTAAGGCCTAGTAAGTGTATAATAATATTGTTTGTGATGGCAAACCAGAATACTCAAACATTCACCCTAATAAGAAAGACAATCACCTTTCCTTGTATTTATTTCACAGAATACTGTTCACCAGTGGGATACAGTGTGCGGTGCAACAGCAGCTATTACTGTGTATTGCTTTAAAAAATGCAATATTAAATAAAAGTAATTCCAAAAGAAACCTACAGGGCACCTGTGTATAAAACATTGGAAAACGCAACAGTGTGTTTGAAGGATGATCCTGGTGATGTCATTGCAAAGAGGAGTAACACAGCCATCAAAATTCAGAATCATGAATGAGCAGAGGGAAATCCACTAAAGTAAGATACAAACTCATCTCTGATTGTCGAAGGTGGTCAGAGATGGTGGATTGTTTGTTCAGTTATTTCTAAAATTCTCATATGTAAGTTAACTCACTCTTTTGATATAAGTTTCAGCATTAGGTTTGTAACTTCTAGTTCCTTTCATGTATGTTGAGGTTGAACCCAGGACTTAAGCATACAAAAAAACCCTGCAGTGCTAGTGAGATTCATCTCAGGCAGCAAATCCAGGTTTTAAAAGAATGTCAATTACACCACAGAAAGCTGGTGTTGTGGAGGACAAGTGACTGTGGCCACGTGGAACACTCTGTATTTTAGGATATTAACAGCTGCCCTGTTTGACATCGGCTTCTTACATGCTTTCCTACCATGATGGATCTTCACAAAAAGGGTTGAAGAAAGTCAGGTGATTGTATGTGTTAGTGAGGAGGCTGTGGGCATTTTGTAGGCACTGGTCTGATAGTTACAAGGTATTCTGTTGTTGTGGCTTGTGTGTGTGTCAGTGTCTGCCTGTGTGTTCGTGAGTGTATATTTGTATATTTGTATATGTAGGCACACACATGTGGGCTCACACATGTGTGTGCATATGTGTGTATACATGTGTGTGTGTGCGCGCGTGCGTGTCTGTGCATGTGTACACATGTGAGTGTCTGCCTATGTGGGCACTATGAACAAACACATGCATGTGTGTGTGTGTATATGTNTGTGTGTGTGTCTGTGCATGTGTGTATGTGTTGTATATATGTACATGGATGTATTTGTGTATATGTGTGTATGCACATGGACATGTACATGTATGCATTTGCGCATCCACGTATGTACACATTGTGTATCATTTTTAAAGAACAATTTAACTATTCCTTGTCTAGACTTTTTGCCCAGTGTCTCCTGCAGGTAAAATCTACACTCCAGGCTCCCTCCCCATGCTTCTCTCTTGTTCCTTCCTAAGCATTCTTACTCTGACTAACCTCTCCTCTCTCCTGGGCCTCTGATTTTCTGAGATCAAAATTGTCTCTACTTTAGCCAGCGCATCCACGGGATGCAGTGGGATTCCTTGTATTTCTTAATGTTTAGTTAAAATTTGCCATCTACCATGTGTGGTCTCAGTTGTGTTTCTCTTCCGTGCAGTTACCGCCCTCCATGAGGAAGGACGGGCGATTGCTGCTTAGCTGTCTCTTCATGCCTTCCGAGAACTTGACAGTTTCAGCCTGATGGAGGGAAGGGGGTTTATAGAGCTACGAGGAAGGGAAAGGCTTCTCTGGGCCACAGTCTGTTCTACAGTACCTCATCCCCATGCACAGAGTTCCTTCCAAAAACTTCTAGTGAACGTGAAAAATCCTTGGTCAGCCTATAATGCAGCTTCGACCCCTTTTGTGAACCAGTGCCAGCTACCGTTACTTATTACACTAAGAGAGATTTAGCCTGAAGTTGCAGCAGAAAACCCTTTTTGACTGACGCTAAATGCTCAGAAGTGGGACAGCTATGAAACTATTGTGGGGCTATTACAACGAAGCAATCTGGTACTCTCCCGGCTGGCTAACCTTGGACAAGTGACCCAGCGACCCTCCATTAACTTTCTCCAACACAGAAATAACAACTGCCCCCTCCCCCAAGGTTCTTTATGTAAAGTACCTAGCACATGGCTAGGTTTCAGTGTGAGCTATTATATGTCATGTGCCCATCGCAGCTGTCTAATTATAGAGTCTCCCTTGTGAACTGTGAGGTGGGGGTGGGGGTGGGGGTGGGGGTGGGGGTGGGGACAGAGCAAGTCAAGGGAGAGGAAAATTGAACCTCGACATCAACGCTGGGTGGTTTTCTCCAAAGCATACATATGTGTGAAATTTCTACAGTGGGACAGGGCAAAAGACAGAAAAAAAAAAAAGTCACACAGCAGAATGTCTTTGAACTGAGATCATTTCTTGGATCTGAGACTATTACTTAAAAACAACGACAAACAGAAAACAAAAAAATGAACATAACAACAAAACCACCACAACCAAATCTTTTCTTTTAAAAACATTCTTCTAGAGAGCGGTGTGAGCATGTTTGCTTTTAGAAACAGGCCTGTAAATCTGTCTTCATCTGTGGTTTTTCTCTGAGGGGTAATGTGGCAAATGAATGTGCATACTTAAAGATTTTTTTCTATTTCTTCTTCTTCTTTTTTTCCTTCTTGTTTTTACTGTCAAGAAGACAAAGCCAATACTTACTAAGTTCCAAACTGGATTTGGAACACAGATTTTGGGGAAAAAAAATACCTTGGATCTGTCAGTTCTGGAAAGTTCAAAAGACTATTGGGAGACAAATCAAAGAGCGGCTCCGGGCGGTGGGGCGGGGCTTGCCAGCTAGGCGGCTGCTCTGCCAACAGCTACCCAGCCAACAGCAGGGAGAAGGAGCTAGCAGTTCCATTAAACAAATAAATGTGGAAGCTGACAGTAGGCTACAGAACGCAAAGCCAGTATGAGTTAACTGGGGCGTGGTGGGCAGTCGAGCGCCCCCTGGAGTAACAGACTGTGTCTTTCAGACTTTTAGGAGCCTCAAACCTTAAAAAAACGGCACCTTTCAAGTTGGTGCTTGTAGTTGATAGCCCCTTTGTGATAGTGGCTTGAGAATTGTGAGATGATCATTTTAAGCCTGTTTAATTAACTCTCTAACTTCTTTGTCAGTCTAGGGCAATAATGAAATCTTTCAGAAAACATGTTTTGTTTGTTTGTTTGTTTTGTTTTGTTTTGATTTTTGTTTTTTCTAAATAGACATGTAGAGTTCTACTTGGAAAAAAAGACTGACATAAATTACAAAAGGCAATGAGGAGAGATAGGGAGAAATGGTGGAGGAGAGAGGAGAAGGAGGTGGGGAAGGAAGGGGAGGAGAAAGTGGAAGGGGGAAGAGAAGGAAGGAAGGAAGGAAGGAAGGAAGGAAGGAAGGAAGGAAGGAAGGAAACCTTCTGCCTGTAGAGGCTGTGCTGGTGAGGAGATTAGAGGACTTGACAGGATGTTCAAGTTTGCATCCCAGTTTCTAAACCTGAGAACAAGAGAAAGGTGGAAGGAGAGAGAGAGAAAAAGGAGAATGAACATCGTAGAGACCCTAAGAGGCCAGGTGGACACTTAAGGTTCTGCAGCCAGGACAAGGCGTTCATGCACAATCTTTGGACCTCAGATCTCTAAGGTGGGAAGAACACCGCTGCACATTCCTTGGCTAAAGGAGAGGGCAAAGGCATGTGTGTACTGGCAGCTTGGTGGTTTGTACCACTAGACTGCCAGAAAACCAGGTAGGTGCTCTACTCAAACACACTCTGTTGCCCAAGGTCTCCAACTCCCACCGCCCATGTGGTCTTCCTAGTGTGGATGCGCAATCTCAGCCTACTCTGAGAAGATAACATGTAAAGGAGTTTGAACTTTGTTGATACACCTGAGATAGGACTATTGAGGTTTATTGTGGAAATAATCGGAAACCTCTCTCCGCCTCAGTCGCTCTATCGTTCTGTCTCTGTCTCTCTGTCTTGGTCTCTGTCTCGCTCTTTTCCTGCGCCCCCTTCCTTCTCCCCTTTTCCTGCGGATATGATGACATGCAAGTGGTTACTTTACAAACAAATTATTCATTTATTTTTCTGAGTCTGATGATAATATTTACATAGTTTACAAGGTGAGCCTGACCTGTTTCCCCTCTCCTTGGGCATTCATGTAAAATGGTACAAGTCTATTTACATATCCTAAACAAACCACATACAGAATTTATTTATTTATTTATTTATTTATTTTTCTGTTTTTGAGACGAGATCTTCTGGCTGTTCTGGAACTTATTATGTAGACCAGGCTGGCGTTGAATTCACAGAGATCTGCTGGCCCTCTGGATCCTGACTGCTGGAATTAAAAGCGTGTGTCACCACCCTGCCTGACTCCCATGTGCAACTTTTAAACTTACTTACTTATTTTTATTTGTATGAATGCTTCCCTTCATGTATATCTACATATCACACGTGTCCCTGTTGCCCTTGGAGACTAAAACATGACATTAGATCCCTTGGAACTGGAATTACAGATGGCTTTGCGCTGCTCTGTTGGTGTGGGAACTGAACCGGAGTTCTCTGTAAGAATGGAATGTGCTCTTAACCACTGAACCACCTCTCCAGCCCCCCACATAGGCCTTTACACATGCAGTCAGACCTTCAGACAAACATGAATGTACACTTAGGCTGTTTTGGGTAGGGGGGCTTGGGCTAGAGGGAAGGAAATAGAAATTTAAGCCTTCCTTCTCTCATGAATTAGTTGCACAACTTACCTATTTTGTTGTTGTTGTAGGTGTTTTTATTTTTTGTTGTTGTTTTGCTTTGTTTCGCTTAGTTTCTTCATAACGAGGCAAGTGAGATCTGAGGATGTTGCTTGTTCGCTTGCTTTGAGGAGGCTGTAAATAAAGCAAGTGGCTAAGCATTTGCGCCATTTCTAAATCATAACGAAAATGGAATTATAGCTGGCCCTTGGGAATTTTGGGTTAGGCCTACATGGTGACTTTACGCTCAAGTAATACTTGGGGTCCTGCAACTAACATGGTTTCTTTGTATTCAGAGTTACAGTTCTCAAGTGGCCGCCTCTCACTCCTTATTGAATTGAAATTCCATTCTTCTCTACAACTCCTAAGGCAGCCCATCCGTGGCTAGTAGTGTTCATCATTTATAGGATTCCTTTTTAAGCCTAGAAAAAGCTGTCTTATTCTTGACTCTTCCCATTCTTAAACCTGTTCTTTTCCAACTGAGATGTAGTTTAGTGAAGAATAACTCACCAGAAACTCACAGAGGACTGCTTCCCAAGCGGACATCCCAACACCAGGCAGGGGTGTGACCTAAAAACCTCCACACACTTCAAACTGGCAAAACTGAGGATGTAGACGTGGGGAAGGGTGTGCTGGCTGGAGCACACGCATGCCGCAGCCGCAGCTGCAGAGTGCACACCAACCATCAGCCTGCACTGTAGAAGACTGGCGACCACCGAACCCTCCTCTCCCCAATCTCTCGCCCCTACCCCATGAGGCTGGTTTCCTTTAGGCCTTTCCATTCCACACAGCCTCTGGGGTCCCTACCCTTTCAAGTCTATCTTCTCCAGAGTGGTTGCTCCTGTGAACCCTTTATTCGTCCCACTTCATTTGTGTGAACCATCATTTTCCCCAGACTTTCAAAGTCACCCCACCCCACCCCGAGGCTTCTTTGCATTGACCAACAAGATCTGTACCAAGACACTAAAGCCCAGGCTTCAGAAGAACTCTTATCCTGGATATGCATTCTCTTTCACGCCTGGGCATTCTTGCCTTCTGTGATCCCACACTCTCTGGTCCCACTTTCTTCTTCTTCAAGAAACTCTTTCCAGTTTGTGCTTCTTTGTAGGTAAAGGGTCCCTTTCTTGCTTCAGGAGGGTCGGTCAGCACTTACAGAACCCAGTCAGAGGTGCAGGGACACAGCTGTGCACTTTCTTCAAAGGACGGCAATGCTGCGGCATGTCACCACTGAGGAGGAAAATATGGGAATCTTCTATAGGCCCAGAGGATACAAAGCTTCAAAGCTCTTGAATGTATTGACCCATATGCACCACCCCAAATTTCTCTCTCCTCTTCTGCCTTAAGTCTCAGTGGCCCTGGAGGAGCCAATTTAGTGCATTTAATAATTTAATAATTCCCTGGGTCATGAGCTTGCTCTTCAGTCCCTTCTGCCCTCTAGCTTGAGAGAAGATCCTTTTTAAATGCAATCAGTGAGCCCCTCTGGCTTCCATAATTCACCTTAAGCAGGTTGTTAATCACGCTGGTGCTTTTAAACATATCAGCAAATTTTGACATTCCAGCCAAGCTTCCTTTCTAACAAATAGAACACCATGGAATTGATGCCACGTGACCTCCGTGATGAAGTCATAAAAGGTGGTACAGCTTCCTGGAGATGCTCTTCCCTCTCCTGGGAAACCCTGCTACCGAGGAATAAGGCCCTGTGTAGGTGCAGGTGTTGACAGCTAACATCAATCAACAGACTCTGGGGGGAGCTAGCCTTTCTGTGGGTCCAGCTTCTAATGTTTCAGCCCTTCCTCCGTGTGATGCTCATGAAAAGGAGATGAGTTATCTTCTCTGAACCCTGCCAAATTTCAGATTTATGAACATATAAATGTCATGATTGCCACCAAGCCGAGCAAGTTTGATAGAGAACAGTAGTCGTCAGGACCGTTTCCCAGCTCTCCTCTCTTGCTGACAGGAGGAAGACACACACACACACACACACACACACACACACACACACACACACCTGCATGCATGCACACATCATCACTTTAGATTCAGCTTCTCGAGATTTCTTCACTGATTCTCTGTTAGTTCAGCAACCACCGATTAATTTATTTTCTATCCTATCCCAAATGTCCCGAATATTTTCAGATTGCCTTAAAATATTTATCTTGGACTAGTTTCCAGACTTGCTTGATTCATCTTCTGTAGCCTCAAGGGAAATCTCCTTTGAAGCCAACAGTAAACCGTTTTCTAAAAGACTGCGTGTGACTGTTTAGAAGATGAGGAGCTCGGGCAGATGATGCAGGCTGTCAAATTGTTCCATCTTCTAAACTCACCCCAATGAGTTCTTTCAGACATTTTTATTTTCTGAGAGATTACTCCTGGCTTTTCTTTCTTTCTGTCATTTGATGTGGGAAAGTGTTTGCTGTATCTACCTCTTACAAATACCCTTATAGTTGGCTGATAGCCCTGCTACCTGCAATAGAAACACTTGCTCCAAGACAACCTTTTAAGATATCACTTCCACTTCACAAAATAGTCTCTTAGTTATGTATAAAATGCCCTTTACTAATCCCCCCTTTAAAAAAAAAAGTATGTACCTGTGCAGGCTTAGATTTCTTTAAAACCCACTTTTAATAAAGGTTCTTAAACACTTTGACCTCCCTTCTAGCTTACTGTCCAAAGGTAGGGGAGAAAAGATGGTAAATAGGACAAGGAAATGTGGACCTGTTTAGAAGTATTCTTTGAGGGCAATCCCAATCTCCATTTGTCAAGACACCAGCAGTCCAGTTTAATAGTGTCAGGATACCAAACATGAATCAGCAGTGGAAGCATGAGTCAGCAGAAAGCCAGGCCTCTGCTGACTCATCACAAGTCAGTGGGAGTGACCAGGATCAGCTGGGATGCCAGGAGATGTTCTCTGCCATGCCTCTCTCAACAAAGTGAAGAACAGCGAAGACAAAGACTTGAGACTCATGGAGTGTTTGTTGCAAAGTTAGCTATGCACGCACAATGTCATTGTCCACCGAGTCCTATTTATACACTCTCCAATCATCACATGTCTGCCCATGGCTCTTGCCTCAGCAAAGCACCATACAAGTCCCCATCATCTGATATATCCAGAAACTTCCACTCCATACATGGTTTGATTTTATGTGTGACTCTGCCTGCCTGTATGACTCTGTACCATGTGTGTCCAGTTCTCTCAGAGAGACAAGAAGAGAATGCTGTATCACCCAACTCTGGAGTTACAGACTTGTGGGTAATGGAACCTGAATCCCAGATGCTTTGCAAAAGCAGCCAGCACTCTTTAACTACCAAGTAATCTCTCCAGCCCCAAGGGGGCAAAATTCACTTTTTGTCATTTTTATGTATGTCTGTGGTTTATGTGAGTATATGTATTGTGTGTGGTGTATCTTCCTTAGTTGCTTTCCATATTATACAATGGAGGCATTTAAGTAAAAAGTTATACATTTACCAGAACTGTTTGTTGCTAGGCCATTTAATAATGATCTATCTCTATTACAGTCCCTTCAGATCTAAGGTGAAGGCCTGGAGAGCTAAATTATTAAAGAAGTCTAGATGTAATTAGTCAGTGTTTCTTTCCCGCCCTCTTCCTTTCCCCACACCCTCCCATACGTGGGACCCTTAGATTTAACCCAGTCCCAGTGAGGAAGCTTTATTTGGTGACAAGAGATGGACATTTGGGACTCTGTCTCTCTCATTATTTTGGTGATTTCATTAGATCACCTTCATGTATGTATGCATTTTAGGAAGCTTTTAATATACTAACTAGGTTTCCATACCACCCCTCAAATGCCCCTAAATGTTAGCCAGATCTCCAAGTATTTCTTCCTTCATCCCTCTCTCCTTATCTCTTCCCACTTGATTGTCCTGCCTGCCATTATCCACCCATAACTCTATTTCCCTTTCCTAGAGAGTTCTATCTGTCCCACCTAGTCCCTTACTCTATACATAACTTCTGTGATTCTATGGAAGCTTAGTTGTACCTTACTTCTCTTTGACTTAATAGCTAATATCCCTATATAAGCTAAAACATTGAATATCTGTCTTCCTCGATCTGTGTTATCTCACTCAGGATGAACTACATCCATTTACCTGTGAGTTTCATGATTTAATTTTTTTTTCAATGGCTGAGTAGCTCTTGTAGGCTTATATTTTTCAAAACCAACTTTAATAAGGACCCTTAAACACTCCAAGCTCCTTTATAGCCCACTAGGGGAAGAAGATGGCTCAGGGCAAAGGGAATGTGGACCTGATAAGAAGTAGTTCTTTGGGGGTGATTTCAATCTTTGTTTTCAGCAGTCCCATCCACTAGCAAAACATCGACCATGAATCAGCAGCAGCGGCTTGATCCAGAAGAAACCATGAGATTCTGCCAATCAGCACAAGTCCGCTAAACCTGCAAGAAGCAGCCAGAACAACACCAGAGTTTGTTGCTGTGTTTCTCTCTATAAAGTCAAGACAGGCGAAGATCAGCAAAAAAAGCAAGGCGAACCAATGGCCGGCGTATCGTCCACTATCTGTTGGGTTATATTTATACTCTTTCTAAACATGTGTTCTCTTGAGCATCTGCCGCCGCAAAACACCACATGCCCTTTTACCAGACAGCTTCCTGAAAAACACTCCATGTCTGTACCACCTCTTAGTCACTTGCTTCAACAAAACACCCTTTCATAAGACAACATCCAGAAAACTGTCACATGACTCAACTGACTCTCCAATGCCACCAGAAATTCCCACTTCAAATACTCTATTTGTGAATGTACCACATTTCTTGATCATTTCTTCTATTGAAGAACATCTAGGTTGTTTCCATATTCTCAATATTATGAACAAAGCAGCAACACGTATGGATGAGCAAGCATTTCTATGGCATCATTTGGAAAATTTCCAAAAGTGGTATAGCTTGATCTTGAGGCAGATAGATCGCATTTTTCCTGAGAAACTGATTTCCATAGTGGCTATACAAGTTTGTACTCCCATCAGCAATGGATGAGTGTTCCCCCGGACTCCACAACCTCACCAGCATGAGCTGTCACTTGTTTTTATAGATCTTAGCCAGTCTGATGGGTGCAAGGTGGAACCTTAAAGTCAGTTGATTAGCATTTTCCTGATGCCTAAGGGTGTCAAACCTTTCTTTAATGAATTTTCTCCCTTGAGAATTCTCTATTTAGATCTGTACCTGTTGCAGATAGCCCTGGGGCTAGTTATAGTTGATGTTAATTGCGTTCTCCTGTCAGGTGCTTCAAACAAGGAATGAGTCAGCACTTGGGTGATTTCCTGTAAACCTTCTTCCCACCTTAATTTCTAAAATAAAGGCTAGAGATGGTGATTGGGGGGAGAATAAGGGGAAGATAAAGCTGAAGGTTTTGGGAGAGAAAGCGAGGACATCGGAGGAGGAGGAAGAAGAAGAAGGAAAGCAGAGCAGAAGCACCTGGCCTGGAGAAACCGCAAGTTATAAGGGGTCTCTTATATGGGAAAATGGTAATGTAGTGGTAGATCTGCCCAATCTAGGCACACAGCATGTATTCATATTAATTGAATTGTATTTTTATTGCCTAGGCTTATTGGGGTTGGAGTCTTACCCCAACATGTATCCAATTTTTAAAATTGTTTCCTTGATATTTAATTTAATATCAAGGAAATTGATATTAATTGATTTAATTCCCTAATTTAGTTTCTGAGTTCTTTATGCAATTTATATATTAGACCTTTATTGAATGAGGATTTGGTCAAAAGCTTTTCCCATTCTGTAGGCTACTGCTTTGCCCTATTGATGGTATCCTTTGCTTTACAACAGCTTTTCAGTTTCATGAGGTCCCATTTATTAATTGTTGATCTTAGTGCCTGAGCTGTTGGTGTTCTTTTCCTGGGCAAATGCTTTCAAGGCTGTTCCCCTGAAGTGGTAATGTTCTTTGGAAATTCAGTTGTGTCCTGTGATGCTTTTCTGTAAACTGTCATGTAAGAGGATGCTTTGATGAAACAGACAAATGAGAGGCCATGTGATGCTTTGCTGGAGTGGATGCTTGAGAGGGTATGTGATGTTTAGAAGGGATAAATGGAACCCCACAAACAGTAAAAGGATGCTTTTGCACTGATCACTGCGCTGTGCAACAATTTGCTGGGTTTTGCTGGTCTTCGCAGGTCTTTGCTGGTCTTCACTGATCTTCTTTTGTCTTAACTTCTTAGAGAAAAATGTCCCCAAAGAATTTCTCGTGGTATTCCAATTGATTTTGCCACATTCCCTGATTTCTACCAATTTGGCAGAGCCTTGCAGTTTCTGCTGGATTGCCCTGTTGCTACTCATTGATGTTTGGTGTTTACAATTGGACTGAACTGTGGCTACAGATTCATGTTTGGTATTTGCTATTGGATTGGACTGCTGTTATCTTGACAATGAAGAGTTGAATCACCCCCAAAGAACTACTTCTAAACAGGTCCATAAGACCCTTTTCCTGTTAACCTTCTTTCTCCGCTACCTCTGGTCAGGAGCAGGGGGCCTAGAAGGAAGGTTGAATTATATAAGAACCCTAAATAAAGTAGGCTTTGAAAAATCTAAGCCGACATTTCTCCACTTTCTCTTCTATCAGATTCAGTGTATCTAAACCTGTTTTCTGTTGAGCAACCGAAATTTAGGGCAGGTGGGTGAGACAGAGATAAGAAATTGGTAAGTGTGGTACCCCTCCCCCACCAGCATAGCTGGTGCAGTGACCAGAGCCTTGAGAAGCCGCACCCCAGCGGCATCCATTGTCTTATTAATTAAGCTTGACAGCCCAGTGACACCTGCAGTCTGTTCCCCCCCCCTCCCAGGTCCCCCCCCCTCCGCCTAGCTTACGGGCAGCTCAGCCCAGCCCACCTACGACCAGCCCACCTGCGCGAACCTGTGAGATCTCACCGATATCTCAGACTTCCGCTAAACTCCAGAATGCCTGATTAGAAGACTGGGGGCGGGGCCTTCCCTTCCTTTATCCCAAAATGCTTGTCCACCATTAAACAGTCGTTCTAAGCAGAAGCAACCATGTAGCCTTGGAGATCTTCTTTCTTTCCCCACTCCCTTAGTCTCATTTCAGCTTTGGGCCAATCCTCCAGGAACCCCGTCCACTGCGGGCAGTGGACCCCAACAGGTAAGGGCACGCTTTTCCAGGTGGAGATAGTAGTGTCCAGCAATTGTGCTGAGAAGGCAAGTTGAAAAGGAGCAACTGTGTGTGTGTGTGTGTTTTATCCCAGGATTCAAGGGAAGTGGGGTGGGGGTTGGTAGCATGGTCACTTCCCAGACCTAAGGGAGGTAGAGCGTGAAAGTACATGCAACAAGCAGGTCTATTCCACTTGCCAAATATTCTTTACTTTGAGTGGCTATCCATTCTACCCTGTCCCATGAGGAAAGGAGGGAGCTAGGTCAGCTAGGAAGGAACAATGTATCAAATATTAAAGAGCTGAGGTCAGAGCACTATAGTTTATTACCATCATGATTCACAGGACGTATGGGCCATTAAAACTCCAATACTGTACCATATTATTGTGATAAAGGTTGTAATGAGAACAAGGAATTGATACCAAATGAATCGGTCCTCTTGGCACTGATGATACCATGAGCAAGAAAAGGCATAAACAAAGACAGTTCCTGTCAGAGAATTAAAATGAGAATCTGACGCACCTGTCCCGAAACTCAAGACTCTGGCTGTATACAAAGAAGGGTAAGAATAGCATCAAGATGATTAATAACGTCATTTCAATAGACAGTGGAAGGTGATTGTTCACTCTTCATGCTGCAACATAATAACTGTTCCTAACCTCATCCCGTCTATCTTTAAATGTTTCCAGTCCATTCTTCACAATTGTAATGTGATGGTACTTGTTTGTGCTTAATGGTTCAATCTCACAGTGCAGTTCTACATTTATTAACAGTGTGATCCTGACACCAGCTCTCTGCACCTCACTTCTGCCATAGACAAAACGAGATAAAGAATACTTTTACTGCAAGGGATCTACGTGACATCAGTGAACATAGGGCAAAATGCTGAAAATATTAGTGATTGCTGTTAGTAATGGTAGTCAGAACGAAAGGGGGATTGCTCTCGCCAACTCTGCTCAACCCACAATCTCAGGGCACTTTTATATGCTTAAAGTTTACACTTATGAAGGTAGGTCTCACAAAGCACACTGTCCTTAGTGCATTGTTTGGGGAAATGGAATTCGTTTGAAAGTATCTAAGAGTGACTTTTCACATGAATTTATCGGGTGACACACTCAGCACACATTACTTGATGGTCAGTGTCAGGCACATGATCTAACTGAGGTAAGTTCTCAAAGTTGGTGGTCTTAGCTGGGTTTCAGGAACACCATTTTGGTCTTATCAGATTGCACCTGCCCAGTGATCCCACTGAGTGGAACTCTCAACCTCTCTGTTCTCTGTGTAAACCGACTCTCCACTTCATTCTCTTCTCCCAGTACTGCATAGGTCATTTCACGGATGGGTGTGGGAAAATGTTGACTTCAAGAATGCAACCAAACATTCATTTGTTTAATGTCAGAGAATCATCTGGTTGTTTGTTGTGTTCCTCTTTCCTTTGGCACATAGAGATTTAGAGATTTTCATACATTCTTAGGCAAATCATTGATGTTTTAGGCCCATGGCCACCCAAAACCATAGGAACACATGATGGAACAAACATGCTGGTCTCATGACCAGGAAGCAGAAGGGAGAGGAAGAGGCTGAGGTCCTATAACTCCTCCCAAGGCCTAATTCCCCCCACTCCCTGTGCGCCTCTCCTAAAGGTACTGCTTTCTCTCAATAGCTCCATCTCAGAGATAAAGCTTTGAACACAATATCCTGGGAGACATTCCAGATCCAAACTATCTTAACATTCTACAAATACAGCCATGGGGGTTACTTCTTACCTCACAGTACTGCTGTGAAAATTGCTTTGGAAATTCTCAGTTGCAGTTATGCCCGAGTCCCCAGCTCATATCTGAAGTGAGTAAAGTCACGAGAACTCATTCCTCTTCATGTAGGAAAACACCATTCGCAAAGTGAACACGTAATTGAAAGAGCTTTCAAAATTACTTCTAAATATTTTAACTTACTCTGTTTATATAAAATCCATCCATCTATTCATTTTCTTTCAACTCTGCCTTCTCCCCCACCGCCACTCTTTCTTCTAAACCGCATGCTTGCTCTCCATCTCTGTCTGTCTCTGCCTCTGTCTCTGTCTCTCTCTAACCCCTTATTCTGCTTAGTGCTAGCTGTGCATGCATAAGTGCAAACATATGCATTCATAGTGTGGGACCATCTAGTGGATCATAGGCAACCTCTCAGGGCCCACATTCCTGACCAAAATAACTCCCCTTCTCCAGCCATCAATTGCCAATAGCTCTCCAGATAGAGTAGAATTTCACGAGCCCCTCCCCTACCAAGCTGGCATTTTGGCTGGACTGACTTTATGCAGGTCACGTGCCTACATTTCCGGGTACTATGAGGTAATGTATACAATTGAGCTTGAGATGTTATGCCAAGGAAATCCTATTTTGCTGCAGACAGCTATTCCTTCTGGCTTTCACTCTTTCTTGCTCCTTCTCCCATGATGATCTCTCTGCCTTGTGGGATGTGATTTAGATGTCCCACTTGTGGCTGAGCACTCTGACGTCTCTTATTCTCTGTGTTGACCAGTGGTGTATCTCTGGATTGATGGTCATCTGCTGCAAAACGAAGCTTCCTTACTGAGTGTTGACGTACGTACTATTATATGGATATCAAGAGAAAAACTCAAGAGCCAGTTTATTACCAGGTCAAGTGATCAGAATATATTCTAGGTCCTCTCTCAGAGCCAATGACCTACCTAACAAGCCACAGAATTTGGCTTACCTAACAGCACTAGGCACGGACTCCATCTTGTGGAGTGGTTTAGATCTACCAGAGAGCGGTTGGTTACTCCCATAGCTTTTGTGTCACTAGTGCCTCTTTGTTTTGTTATTTAATTTAATTTAATACAATTTTTTAGTCCAGGGGATGGAACCTAAGCTTTAGCACATGTGTGGCAACTGCTGTCCCACTGAGCTATCTCTCTCTTCACCTTGTAATGTGACTAGGTCCTGGATTTACATAAAGAGGACACCATGTATCTCTGCTTTTATAGTCTTTGCACTAGCTCACCGCCTGATTCCGAACAGTTTATCTAGTAATGTAACATACTCTCCATATTACCTACCCTCTTTGTTCAACCCAGAATTAATCTTGTCGCTCACCTTGAGTCCACTCAATAGTTAGTTGATTTAGCTCTAGAATAGCCCATCTTGACTCATAGGGATGCATAGCACATGGATTTTGTGGCACTCGCTGCCTTTCCCTAGAACATAATTGGTCAATTTTATAATTATCTTAGCCTCAATCAATGCCATAAAGCAATTCAGGATCAAAGATTAATTCTATATGCTCAGGCCAATCATCTGCAAATGCTTTGAACTGATTTATTTAAGTCACTACAATGTTAAATGATAAAATGTGAGACAGAAACCCTAGTACTACAGAAAAAAGTATGAGTGGATTATTATCAGTGGGTAAAAAAACCCTAACTATACTCTGCATATATCTTACACTTTTAATAATACGTCTTTTTCTTATGATCATTTGGTTCAGGAGTTGGCAAACTTCTGCTGTAAAGTGCCAAGTCGTAAATATTTAAGCCTTTACTGGCCAAGAGTCACAATCAAAGATGTTGTGAAGGTACTTATGTAATCATTTAAAATGAAACCATGGAGAAAGGAAGAAAAAGAGAAAGAAAAGGAAAGAAAAGATGGCAAAGACTGGATTGGAATGGGCCAACTTTGGCTGCACTTGGCAGATCTCCAGCTTAGCTGCATGCCATTTGCCACCAGCGATTAAACTAGCCGAATCCAGTTTGAAAGAGCCCCCTTTCTAAATTGTTTAGAACATGACACATCTGTTATGTTCTTGCAACTTATTTTAAGGCAGGAGGGGACAAAACCTCACACAAACCTCACAGAACTCGTTCCAGCGAGTGCCTGGGAGTTTGGCTGGTCTCCACGGCTTTCCTTTGAAATGTTTACTGCTTTAATGTTGTGGTTTTCCTCCATAAAGTATTTAACAGAAAACACATTTTCATGGGGCCCTTTAGTCTTCCCCACACTTTGCATCCTTCAGGGTCTTATAAAAGAATGGTGTAGGCCTAATTAGTCACAGATAATTTGCAGCTTAAGTGGAGCATTCTTTGGAGATGTTGGTCTAAATTATTTGAGTTGTTTTAACATATTAATATTTCTGAATGACAAGTTACTTCCCTGTAGATATGTATCTGGGGAACCCAACTTTTCTCGAGAAGGAAATTTCCAGAAAGTAACACATGCTTGTGAGTTCTAAATCCTTTAAGTTAGTGAGATAATTCTGTATTCATATTGTCTCCACATTCAGATCTCAACTCCAGCAGGGAGGTGCATAGCTGAACAGAAGCCATAGTCCTCTTCCCGAGAGTCTACAGCTGTCTCCACAGCCTTCCTTTGCAGCAGTTAGTGCTTCCTTGTTAGGAAGACTTGAGACCATGCTATACGTGATCGCACTATTTCCAGATCTCTAATTTAAATCTCAGAGGTGATAGGCATTAAAAGAATTTACATAAATATTCCCTGTCCTTTCTTGCCACGTTACTGTTTCTAAGGAGAATGTGACTTTTCTCTTGAGCATGTTGCTGCTTGGCTCCCTCTTGGTCCCATACACTCCTTCTAATTTCAGGGCTTTACTCTGTTCAGCATCTGTTTGTTGTGTATCCTTCCCTTCCTGTTGCTATGTATGTGTGTATGTTCCTTATTACACAGAACAACAGCTCTTCCAGCCCTGATGCCCCTCACCTCATGGCGTTTCTTGTAGTTCCCTTTCTCCACCATGTTGAGCCAGGTAACCTCTGTCTCCCGCTCCACTTTCCCATTGTCTGCCATTCCTTGTCATCTTTTATCTACTTTGGACACAATGATTCTTTTGAAACTAAGATCTAATTTACTAATTTATAAATGCTATTGCCTGCTCTTTTCTCTACTCATACATTTGTACATTTTCAATTTGCACAACCTGACTGTATCTTTCTTTTCATATTATTATGCTTATTTATTTATGTGCATGTGTATGCCTATGTGTGTGCACATACACAGCACAGCATGAATATAGAGGTCAGAGGGCAGCATTTGGGAGGTGGCTCCTCCTTCTACCTGTGGGAAGGATGCAGCTCAGGTTGTCAGGCTTGGCAGTAAATGCTTTACTCTCTGAGTCTCCTTAAAATCCACTCTTTAGAAACCACCAACCAATCTCTCCCGACTACTGAATGAAGCCCTAGTTCAGTAACAGAGTACTGAGGATTCTCAGCTAAGCACATATAACTAACTCCCTTCAACAACTGCATGTGCCTTAAGTCACAAGCAATGTGAACTGTCTTTTGTCCTCCTCTGAACATCTCATGTTTCCACCCTCCCCTCCCCTTTCCTTTTATAATTTTTTGGTCCAATTTTTCAAAGAATTATATACATATATTATTGACCTCTACTGAAGGATACTGGATAATAAGGGCTCAGCATTGACTATTGAAAATAGGCCAGTTAGATGGCTCTGTGGTTGATAGCTCCATGAACCCTGGCAACCTGCATACAAGCCATAGAACCCACATTGTGGAAGTTAAGAAATAACTATACACACACACACACACACACACACACACACACTCACACACACACATACTACTTTCAATAGTAAGCCATGCACGTGCACATACATAGAGGAACAATATTCAGTTTTTGTTATGCTTCTTTTTTCTGTTCTATGATTAAACTTACAGCTACACACATGGTAGATAAGCAACATATTACTGAGCTACATCCCTAAATTTCATTATATTTTTAATTTGGAACAAGATCTTGCTAGTTGCTTAGGCTAATCTTGGACTAATCTTGTAGCCCAGGCTAGTCTTAGACTTCCTTTGTCAGTCATTTCTCAACTTCCACCATGTGGGTCCATGGCTTGTATGCAGGTTGTCAGGGTTCATGGCGCTATTAACTACAGAGCCATCTAACTGGCCTATAGGCCGGGTCCTTCTTGTTTGTCAATGCTCAGCCCTTGTTATCCAGAATCCTTCAGTGGAGGTCAATAATATGCCTTCTTCCTTTCTCAGTGTCACTGTGACATCATGAATATTTTATATTAAATGTTAATATTTTAGCAAACTGACAGCTTATAGCTTCACTATTACTGATTTATTTTGTGTATTCTGTCACATTGTTTCATGCATTTCTACCTGTTTTTTCCTTTTGCTTTCTTCCTTGCATTTTCTTATCAACTGAATTTATTAATGACTCTGTTTTTCTTTTCCTTACTCACTTGTGATTGGCTTTAATCCTTTAATGTATACACACAGATATAAATTTCTGTCTTAACATGTATTGCAAACAAAACATATAAAGTGTTGGATTTTTTTCATGCTGATTTTCCATTTCTATCAACTATGAATTTTTTTTTTTTTTTCCGAGACAGGGTTTCTCTGTATAGCCCTGGCTGTCCTGGAATTCACTTTGTAGACCAGGCTGGCCTCGAACTCAGAAATCCACTTGCCTCTGCCTCCCAAGTGCTGGGATTAAAGGCGTGCGCCACTACCGCCCGGCTAGCTATGAAATTTTTGTTTTGTTTTGTTTTTTTGTTTTTTTTCGAGACAGGGTTTCTCTGTATAGCCCTGGCTGTCTTGGAACTCACTTTGTAGACCAGGCTGTCCTCGAACTCATTCTTGTTTTAATTGTACTTTAAAAGCTGTAAACGAAGAAAATATCTAATAAAAAAAAAATGGACTTCCAAAAAAAAAAAAAAAAAGCTATTATGGTCTCTTAGTTTTCCTGCTACTTTATTTTTTAACTATCAATACCAATTTTCCTTTCTGCGAGCATGGGAAATATAAGTGCTTACTGCATCCCACTGCGTGTTTTCTGTTTAACTGTCTATTTGAACCAAGTCCTTTAGCAGCTGTGTGGTTAAAACCCATGAGCAATACTTTTTCCAGGCACCTGTAAACATGGCTTTCAGCCTCTCTTGAGTGACAGTAATGTTGGCAATAGAATTGTAAACTAGCGGTTATTTTCCTTCAACAACCTGAGGATATTATTTTACTTGTTTTGGCAGCAATTGTTATTGATGGGTCGAGTTGCTATCAGTAGTCAGATTCAAAAAACTAAAATGTAGAAGGGTTAAAAAGCTAGAAAAAATTACAAATGACATATTTTTCAGCAAAATGAACAGCATAACATCTCAATTGATGTTTAAGAGTGTTAAGGCTGTGAGATAGAAGCTCACGAAAATATAAAACACTGTATCACTACATACTAGCTATAACCAATTTCTTTGGCAAAGAAAGTGAAGCCCACCATGGCAAGACCATATGGAGAGGACAGAGAGAAAGGATGTTGTGATCCGGGAGGAGTGAAAATGGTCCCAATTTTAAAGAACTGTGTTATGTCATGCTGAGCCAGAGAAGTATAATTCTAAAGCAGCCTTTGAAACATCAGAGATTGGTAAAAGATGAAGCAGAAAACAACCTACATCATTTAAAAACTCAAATTAGGTCAGGACTAGAAGAGTCAAGGCTAATGGTAGACAGATGTATGAGGAGAAGGGCCATAATGGAAGTAAGAAGGGGAGCAGTGTGACAAAGGATAGGGTAGAAAGGCTGGCCAAGAGCAGGAGAACCCACAGGTCCTGGGTTGGGCAGTGGAGGTCATGGTGGCATCACTACCAGAGAACGATCTTATGCAGCATAGTGTGAGCATCCACCGGGGAAGCTGTGGGGTAAGAGGCTTGATAGATGGACCAGACGCTCAGAGCTAAAGTCTCCACTTTCAAACCCAAACTGAGTTCAGAAAGCCAGAGAGGCAAAGAACAAATTGTGAAACAGGACAAAAGAGAGGGGAACCTCTTCAATGAGGTTACTCTAGGCAGGTCGGGAGAATGGGTCTCCAAGCATCCATCTCGGACAAAGGCACTTCATCCTCTCCAGGTAAACACCAGCCATTTTTGTAGATAAAGTGCAATGAAGCAAAATACAGCCTTATTTGATGGTAGCTAATTTTTCTGCAAAGTAGGAGGCAGACCATTTCATTTGCTGGGAATTAAGGAAAATAATTAATTTCGTAGGCTGCCTGGAAGTTCCTAATTTATATTTCTATGGAACATATGTCATACCCTTAGGACCTCCCTGGGAACCATTGCTAATTAAGACACTTTAATAGGCCAACTGTAAATGCTAATCTTCATCATTTATTTCCTAATTTATGCTGCTTTCCAGCAAGAAATTTGTTATGTTATTTGGCAAACCTAGATACCCATGCCTCCCCTTGTAATTGTTGATGCAGACATTCCTGCATACTTATCTACCAGGGCTTTTCCTATTGGAGCTTAGGAATTTGATGGGTACTGCCAGGCAAACAATCTGCATTTATAAGGTGACAAGTGGATTTCTCCTTTCATTGTTTTCATGTGATATTTATTCTTCATCAGAGAAAGTAGGCCAACATGAAGATTTCTGTCTGATCAATATAATTCCACCCCAAAGCAACGGAGGATGACATCTGCTGCCTCGTGCCATCTTTCCAAGGACAGACATATGCTGCCTCTTGGGCTAAAACTGTTGAAAACAACATTGAAACCATTTTATTACAGTCCAGTTATTAGACTTTGGGTTTCTGTGTTGTGGTAAAAACAGATCATTATTATTGGGAACATGTGGTTGAGCACAGCTGATCACCTGATGATGGATTCAAGAAAGGGGTGGGGAGAGCGAAGGAGAGAAGGGGAAGGAGACAAAGAGGCAGAGAGACAGACAGACAGATTAGCTCTGAGCACACATCACTGAGGTTCCGTTCCTTTCAACTAGGTTTCTCCTATGAAGTGCCAATCTTCTCCCAACAGCCCACTAGGTTATGAATCATCAGTGGATTAAACCATTAAAGCCCTCAGAATATAATTACTTCCCCCAAGCTTTACCTCTGACCATTGCTACATTTTTACTTTCAACATATTGTTCTTTGGGGACATTTCATAATGTCTCCCAAATATGTCTGAAAAGTATAGAAAGCATATGGAAGTATCTGAAGGAACAATACAGTGTTCAGTGAGGGATTGTGACAAGATAGTCTAATTAAAACAGGGATCAAGAGGCCCCACAGAAGTGCCACTTGGGCAAAAGTTTTAAGTGTGATTAAGATCTAGTTAGAAGTAGGCAGGGGTAGGGAGTGGGAAAGGTTCTCAGGAAGAAAGAACATTTGAATTCTGGTTGTGCCAGTGGGCTCTCCTAGCCGTCCATGGCCTCTCCAAGCCCATAGGAGCCAGACAGGAACTTAGGTAGCCTGGAATATGAAGGGACTGTAAAGCATGTATCTCAGTTGAGGATTCTTTTAGCCCAGTTTGTTAACTTGCCAGAATGACTTCAGCAGAGGGTGACTCATTTACAGTAAGCATTCCCCCTCTGATAGTGTTTTAATTAAATTCTGAACAAAGAGGTGACAAAGGAGACAAGTGACCTGCTTTGACCACAAAGATGCAGTGGCTTCCCTGTGTATGCTTGTGACAAAGTACGAGCCCTTTGCTTGAGGGCGAACCTGAGAAGTCCGTTCACAGTGATAAGAAAATTAAAGCAAAACCACCTCCGTCTGTCATAGATGACTGGTGAGTCACACAGTAACAATAAAATCCTGTGGTTGTCAGCTTTCACTGTCCTGAGTACTCGGGTGACAAAGTTCCTTAGCATGGCTCAAGACCCAACAGGCCACATGTTGGGACTTAAAGCTTAAACCATAGTGATTTCAAGAACAACAGAATAAAACGAATACATGTAATATTTTCAGTGGGTGATACTCAACAGGTATGGGCCACCATTCCTGAGAAATTTCTGTGTCCTTTGGTCATTTATCTCCTGAGGGAGCAGTGCCTCTTAAATCTCAGAGCTGCTCCTGGCTAATGAATACGGTTTGCTACAGAGAAGGTTTTGAAAGATGCAGTTTTTCTCTAGCTCCATTCACGTTTCAAATTTGGCATCATGTCATTTTTGGATAGTCTATCTCTTTCTAGATAAATAAGCTGTCAGATATATTTATGACTGGAATCCTGAGACATTATAAAATACATACACATACATATTGTGCCTATGTGCATGTGTGTATGCGCGCATGCGTGCAAACGCGCACACACTCACAGAGACACAGCCCTGAGGTATTCATGTGGTAATTAAAAAAAATATGCCTCCATGTGCTCTATGCCTGATTTGGCTTCTTGCCATATATTCTCACAAGACTTTCAGGTATAATGACTATTCCTGGTTGTCACCTTGACTATATCTGGAATGAACTACAATCCAGATTTGGAGGGCTTACCTGTGATCCAGATCTTGAGATTGGAAGACACAAGTTTCTGACCTGGATCTTGGCATGGAGATCTTGAGGCATAGTGGCTATGAAAAGCTTAGGCCCAGGCAAGGCAGTACACACTTTTAATCCCAGGAGACTAAGGCAAGGAGATCTTTGAGTTCAAGGTCAGTCTGGGACAAAACAAGTCCCAGATTCAGGCATGGTGGCACACACCTTTAATCTGGGTCTTCTAATACCTTCTGTTGGAAACCTACATAAGGACATTGGAAGAAGGAAGATTCGCTCTTCTTCACCTGCTTGCACTTACTTGCCAGCACATCTGTTGGAATCTACTGCTACAGAAGACCAGCTGAAACAACTAGCCTCGTGGGACTGAGCAACTACTGGATTCTTAGACTTCCCATTCACAGCTGACCATTGTTGGGGAGTTGGACTATAGACTGTAAGTCATAATAACAAACTCCCTTACTATATAGACTATCCATATGTTCTGTGACTCTAGAGAACCCTAACTAATATGCCTAGTCAAGAAGCAAAGCAGAATCATCCTATTCCTCATGGATTCTGATGAAACTGGTAATAAAATCAGGTACAACTCCAAGAGAAGACACTGATGGAGAAAGAAGTTGGGTCAGTAAGGATTCACACAATGGCAAGACTGAGGGTGTACACTGAATTGTAGTCATTGATTAGTCCTACCAGATGGAGTTCAACATTTTTAACCTGAAGACTTGCTCATGTCTAAATTGGGGTATTTGTCCAATAATCAATGTAGAATCTTTCAATACAAAAAAGAACATTTATTTGCCCCAGTAAGAGTTTCACTTGTGTGTGTATGTATGTGTGTGTGTGTATTTTTCAAATGTGTGATAAAACATTTTCAATTTTAAAGCAGAATGATTTTATTTATTATATTTTTGAAGCAATTGGTAGAAGCAAAATAATCATACTCTCTTTTTATAATCAAAAGAAAAATCTGGTGTTTCAAAAATTTTAAGAGTTAATCCCAGGTGTTGATTGAAGAGTGCTTGATCACATATCATAGTAAGTTAGAGAACAAAGCCCTGTGGAAGTGTATTTCTTCATAAGCAATGTCACACACGTTCTACTAGTGTGCATGTGCTTAATTCAAGCTCCTCTTGTAAAAATAAAGCTTCCAGTTCAAAAGGATGAATCAGAAATGAAGCCATCTCCCTGAGCCACTGCAGTCTGGGTGCCTTGTGTTTTGAAAACGACTAGACAGAATGATCTTGCAGCTTGTCTTCAGAGAGAAGAGGAGTTAAGTTAGAGCTTTCCAAGAGAAACCATGCAGGTGAGGCCAGCTAGACCTTGTGAAGAAGGCTTTGGGGCAGTTGACTTTAGCTGTTGAGACAGTGCTGACACATCTCCCCATTGGTGTACCTGTTTTTACCACCAAGCACTGCTGTTTGGAAAGGACTCTGTGTTGGAAAAGGATTTCCAACATTTCCTGGATAGACTAATACACACTGTGACCACAGGAGAGGAATCTTAATAGGTTGCTGTTTCTTTGAGCGCTCCACACTTGGCTAGGCCTGGTGACTCTGGCCTTTTATTAGTACCAGAACGTGGGCAGAGTGTGGGAACTACTCCCTGTGGGGACACCTTAGAGTTGAGGGTGACAGGCCTGGCATAATTTCATTGCATACAATTTATAATCAGGACATTAAACCCAGTCCAGTATAAACTTGATTTATGGCTTTCCAAGTTAAGTATCAGAGCTACTTCATTGGAAAGAGATGTGCCTGCGCCTGGCCCAGGTGTTCAGCAGAGAGTCTGCTGCAAATGTACCTTTGTGGAGATGACTGAAAGTTATTCAAGGAGCTCCAGAGGTGCAGTGCGTGGTCACCCCAGCTGAGTAAGCTTTGAGTGATGCCTTTGAGTGACACATGCTCTTGTAATAATTCTAATAAGCTCATTGATACACCAAGCTGAAGTTGGGTGTGACTATTTCTTCCATCTGTCAATGGGCTTCTTTTGGGGGTAAATAGACATTTATTTGTGTGTCCTTAGAAGTCACATAACACATGTTTGACACTGGGTGTAGAGAGAGGACAGGCTGACTCAGTAGGGAAAGTGAAGTTTCAGAGACAAAGAGCATAGTAGAAAGTAACTGTAAAAAGCTTTACTGCCTTGCCCAGTCTTCTTGAGAACTGAGTGCAGAGGCTTTAGGAACACAGCGTTCGTCTGTAGTATTACTCTACCTTGACATCAGGCCTGAAGCTGTTGGAGAAGCTACAAGGTGAAGGTGAATCTCATGAGCATCAGTCTGGATACCAACTGATAAGGATGACGGAGCTTCACTCAATTCCATTTGGAGCAGCAGAGCATCTGGGATGGACGTACCCAGAAACAGTTCAGCATCACCACAAGAATTCAGGAACCCAAGTAGACATATAGGATAGGAATCAGAACCCCAGTCATCTAGCTAGCCGAGTAGATCAGGAAGAAACTGGGGCGTGCTTATGGTTTTACTGAGACTGTCAGTGACACCTCTGAAAGAGACCCACAGAGGCTCTGAGAGACCAAATCTTTTGGGTTCAGACTCTGTCTTAGAGAACCTGACCTAAGATTAAATTCGAGTTAACTAACAAACTGGCACCTAGTACCAGTATCCAGGCTACTACCCAATAAGACCTTCATCTAACACCAGTTTTCAGGTTACTCCCCAACAAATCTGCACCCCCAAGTTACAAGCCCACCCCTGACACTTCACTTCCTATCAACCACCAATTGGGAGGGAAACAGAAGTTAAGTTTATGGTTTGGTTCCCAGCACCAGCCAGTTATGTTAAAGGCCACCATGGCCTCTCAATCAGATGCGTATCAGTCTAGATACCCCCATCTTGCCTCTATAAATGCTTGCCTGAAACTAGGTTCGAGTCTGCACCCTCCCATTCTACTAGGTTAGAGATGGTGGTGTGGCCCAAGTTTGAGCTTAAATAAAGAGACTCTAGTGCAATTTCATCAGAATTGGCTCCTTGGTGATCTTCATCTCTCCCGAATGAGCTGTTCCTAATTAAGCACGTGTAGGTGTAGAGACTATAGGCCTGGCATCTGAAGTGTGACAGCTCTTTCTTTTTCTTTCATCTCTCAAATCCCCATGAATTAAATGGCAATCAGTGCCAGGTACTTTCTGCCTTGCTGTTGCGGTGCGGGGATGCCGCTTGGGCAGGCGAAACGGGAGACACTAGACTGCATTTATCTTATGCAGTCATCCAGTGCTGGGCTTGTGGGAAGTGCCAATGCACTGCTCAGAGGGTGGGAGAATACAGCCATGGCTTGCTGGGGGTGGGGGGGGAGCTCCGCCCAAGTGACATAGGCAACATAGGCTGAAGCTGAAGCTAGGGTCACCTCACTCCTGGGCATCCAGTCACGGCTGGAAACTGCATAGAGTCAATATGGAGGGTGCCCACAGGCCTTTGAGGAGCAGCCTGGGACTGGGGGTTCCCAAACTCCTGGACACCCATACACTGCTGGAAATTGTGGAGGAGTCAGAACAGAGGGGCCTGCGGGCTGAGGACAATGAGCCTGGGGCCAGAGGGATGGGGAACTCTGGCTTAGCTCATCAGTGATTGTTCTTAGTGGTGATTGTATGGGAGAGCAGAGGGGCCTTCTGTAGCAGACTTAAGCTCTGTACATGAAAGCTTTTTCCATGCTCCCTTAGGTGGTTCTTGATGAAAGAGTCTTTGGTGACAAACTGTTTATTGATTGTTCATCATAGAAAATGGATATGTACCACCTTCTTAGGGTGGACCAGAGATTAAATACCTTTTGCAGGAAGGAATGTCCTGGAAAGAAAACTTATTGGCTAAAACCTCAGGGCCTCTAGATACCTCATTAGCATGGAGAACTCATTTCTGTGCTGTGTGACCGTTGGTCATGTCTCTTTGTTGGTCACATGTTCTGGGCCAGGAATCTTGTTAGGGAGCAAAGAGACACCTACTGTCCTCAGAAGGGTACCTGGGTACTGAGGTCTCTCTACACCCACTCAACCTTACCAAGTTTCCTGGCACAGTCAAAGGTGTCAGAATTAAATTTGTAAGCTTCATGTTGTGGGTGGCTAATGGAAAAACAAACAGAATTGATAAATATAATAATTTCTAATAACAGACGATTGCTGCAATCCTAGAAAGTGGTGGACAGGACCAAAGGAGCCAGTCTCATAAGTAAATGTGTTACGTGACTTTTTAATGAGCAAATTCAGAGATCTGCCAGCAAACTGAAGCAATTGAGAGCTTGGCATTTGGTGCTGTGGATTCTGTGATGGATGCAGAATGTTAACAGTGTGGATACACCCTCTCCAGTGAACCTAACTTTCTACAGGAAACGAACAGCTCTCTGGAAGGGTAGGATCAGTGCCGGCAAGTCAGAGAAGCCCAGAAACAGATGGAGGCTGAAGCAAGAAACCCAAGAAATGCCACCACGTTCACCTGGTGGGGGCATGGTAGCCTTCCCTGTAGTCCTTCCCGGAGAGACCGAGTCAGCTGACTCCATATACTTCCCTTTCTTGTAGACCAAATACAGAGGATTCACTGCTTGGATTCCTATGAGTTTACCTGTCCATTTCTTTAAGTCTCTTCCGGACTTGCTATTATTTTGGACTGGTTCTCAGTCCCCTACTGATAATTGTCAGTGTGGGCTAGGATCTGCTAGCTCCTGGTGCAGCAGATACAGACCAGGAAAGATGCTAAATGCAGGTGAAAAAAAAAATCAGTTTGGTGCAGTGGGAGGGGCTGCTAGTGTTTGTTCCTGCTACCAATTAGCAGTGCACCTTCAGACGGCACCCCAGAGCTGCAATTTCCAAAAGTGGATTTCTACAGACGCTAACATTGCGCAATAGAAGAAAACTAAGGCAGAGAGGCCAGCACGTGAAGGAGGAACCAACAAGCCCATCAAAGAAATGAGTCCGCCGGGTTCCATCCTCCGTTCTCCTTAACCGTTGTGTGTAGTGATGTAGTGATGAAGGAGGACTGAAGCCCAAACCCGAAGGTCTAAGCAGCTTGCATGGCTCATTCGTGCCTTGGCTAATGAGCTCCTATGTTCGTGCCTCGGGTGTACCACTGTTTGATGATACATTCATCTATTTCCTACCTCATTTTTAAAAGTGGCACAAAGCGCAGTCCTGTCACCTGCTCCTTGCAGCAGTGCTGAGACAGCCCAATTCTGTCTCGTGGAACAGTTTGCTATGGGCTCCTATTGCTGCCCAGTGCTGTATCTCTGTTACAGCACAGTGGTGGGCCGAGCATTTGGGCCTGATTAGTGCTCCTAAAGCTCTGTTTTAACCCTATAATGTGCCAAGGCAAGAGTCCACAGCAACCATTAATTATCTTGATAGTGAGGGATGGGATCTGTTCCCCGGAACAAGACAGGATGATGTCTTTGCACTGCTGTGCTTTAATCACGAGCTGTCTGCGTTCCACACCTGATGAAAGCCCGGTTCTAGCAGTGCATCCGTTATCATTCATCCCCTCTCGCCTCCCTTCTCCATTCTTCTCAGCATCCTCATACCCATCAATCAGTCAAAAAGAATCACATGGAAAAGACGTCTTTTCAAACAAAACGGTTTTTTCTTTCTTTCTTTTGTCTTTCTTTGGGTTACCCTGCAAACTGGAAGTATCCATCAATACTTAATAAAGTAATTTATTTTGAGCTGCCGCTGCTGTTCTCAAAGGGCTTCCCAAGTATTGCCTCATATATCTTTATCCAAGAACATCATTATTGCCTCAATGATTGAAAAATGAAGGCATGAACTTGTTAAATGTCCTCAAGTCTCTTGCTGAAAGATATCCCCAGGTACTTAAAGGTACTCTGTACCCCGAGGTCAAGGAAGCAATGGAAAGAACTAGTGAGCTCTGTCCCCACCCTGTCTCCTCCGCCTTGACCTCATCCTGTCCCTCTCGGCCCCTCACAGTTCCCTGGCAACCTGCTACCTGTCTTGAATGCCTAGCAACACCACCTTGATCACCTCCTCTTTTCTTTACCTGTGTTACCCCCTAATCCCACCTCCACCATCTCTCAGTCCTACCCCCTTCCCCTCTTCTTTCCTGAAGGGACTCTAGCCAGCTAACATGGCTAACATGGCTCTGTCAGGCCTTGCCCCTTTGCCCCAATCCCTCTGCCTTCCTAAAAGCCCTTAGATTACATTCCTAAAGCTAGCCCCCAAGGTCTATCCCCTTATTTGGACACTTGCTCCTCCTGAGGCTGACTACCAAGGTCCAGCTATCATTGAAGTCCAGAAATCCGATGTCTTCTTTGGCTCACCTAATTAACATGCCTAGTTAAATTTAAACATCTCATCTGAACTCGGGAGTTTTCCATTTTATGTTTAAAAACCACCATTTACCTGTGGGCCACATCTGTCTCTGCTCTATAGAACCAGTCCTTTGTTCCCCTCTGGGACAAATATCCCATCCCCTATCTCTTGTTTGCTTTTCCTTCACCTTCATCCTCTATCTCCTGTCTTTGTCTCTTATTCCATGTCCTTTGTCTCTCTGGGCCAAATAAATCTCCTTGTGCTGAGCTCTTGGTCTTAGACTGTCTTTTCATTCCGTCTCCAGTGCTATCTCTTTCCCTCTCCTCAGTCTTTCCGTCCTATCCCTTTCCCTTCCTCTCCCATATTAGTCACTTCTTAATTCTACCTCCACCATCTCTTAGTCCCATTCCTTTCCTTTTGGCTAAAATTGCTTGTAGTAAATCTTTTATTATTTTCTTCCATGTACATAAGTCTTCTAATTAGTTTTATATTACCCCTGGCCCAATTTAACTCCTGCAGTGATACTTCTAAAATGTGAATCTGAACATGTGATTCCTCTTCTAAAAATAGATGTAATTCTAACAATTTACTGAAGTTGCCCTAGTAATGTACATGCAGGCTTTATATATTTAAATGCCGTTTCTTCTTGTTCTTATGCCTACAATGCTAGATGAAGGTCTCATCTGGTCACTGTGGTATTATTCCACTTGGGCCATCTGCCCTACTGCTTGGACTGCCATTTTGGCTTGGGATTTCTTCTGCATTTCTACACTGTGTTAGGAAATGGAAAGTGAAAACCCATGGTGTGGCTATAGGCTCTGTTACAGACCCACACTTGTGTAGTCTCTGCCTTCTTTGAGGAGTCTCCCTAAGAATCTCCCCTCCCCCATCCCCTCCCTTCCCCTTCCTTTACCTCTTCCCCTCCTTCCCCTTCCTCTTCCTCCTCCCTGCCCTCTTCTATCCCCCCTCCCTCACCTCCCTCCTGCCTTCCTGCCCTCCCTCCTCCCCTTCTTCCCTCCCAACTCCCCTCCCTTCCATTTTCTGCTTCTGGAGTGGCCAGAGCAGGGATACATTCTATCAGGTCCACAGACAGCACACTTCTCTCTTATTTTCTCATTCTGTGGCTGCTCAGAATTGGAACTAAATTTCACTTCACTTAGGATTGGTTCTCCTCAGTTTTCCTTGTATGAGAGGCCTTCTTGGGGGGAGGGGCGTTATACATTTAAATCACAATAACAGCCTAAATCACTTAGAAAATGTACAATACTTTGACATATCTCATGGCCACATGCAATTAATTTTTCTACCCATTGAAGTTGTTTTAAAATATTAAGTCATAGGCCGGGCGTGGTGGCGCACGCCTTTAATCCCAGCACTTGGGAGGCAGAGGCAGGTGGATTTCTGAGTTCGAGGCCAGCCTGGTCTACACAGTGAGTTCCAGGACAGCCAAGGCTACACAGAGAAACCCTGTCTCGAAAAAAACAAAACAAAACAAAAAAAAAATATTAAGTCATATTTAATTGCATTGGCAATAGCATTTCTAGGATATGATAGTATGTATCATATCATATTGGGTTATAAATTATATTTACAAATAAATTTATGAAATGATAAAAAGGTTATCATGATAAGCCTGGGATGTGGGTGTTGGGTCTTAAGTCTTGCTTTCTGGACACTGGGAGGGTCTATGGTTGGGAGTGCCAGCACATGAGATTTTGAAGAGATAAAAATAATGGATTTGAGGAAATTACCCTGCATTTAGCTATGAGTATCATGATAGACATTAAAACTCCTTCCTAAATATGTTTAGTCCTTCCTCCTGGGCAGATGGAAGATGCATTTTCTAATTCATTATGGTTGAGTGAGGCCATATAATTAGTTCTGGGCAATATGGTTTTAAAAAGAAGAGTCACTTCCCTGCCAGCGTGGGTCCCCTCAGAATCTTTTCTCTTCTGCCTCAATGGCTGGCAGTGCTGGCTGCTCTGTGAGCCTGGGTTCCCAGGGGAAGACAACATTCAGTAGATTCCTCAGGCAACCCATGATGGTGACATGTGACATGCTGGGTGTGGAGTGAAGCAATGAGCGGTATGTATATGAACATGGATTCCTTCCTGCACAGCGTCACGCATGCTCGTGCAGACTCGTGCAAAGAGTCTTGTTAAACCCTGAAAAGAGAAGAGGTATGATGGCATCATTTGGACTCTGCTGCCAAGCTACTTAATAATAATTTTGAACTAATATCTATCTAATATGCCCCCAAATAGCACAGAACAGTACAGAATGTGGTATATATATTTTTTAATTGGCTCTTTTTTTAAACCATGGTTTTTAATTGATTTGGAGGATTTTTTTCTAATGTGACAAAGGAAGCCCCTGATGTCACTTTCTTTTTTATTGCTTTAAATATATTTTCATTCAACCACATGGTTTTAACTAGACATTAAGCAAGGGACCCGCTGCCTCCCAGAAGAGCTGTACTTAGCAAGCGTCAGTGTCTTCCACCTCACCTCAGCTCCACACAGGATAGAGCATTGGGACGGAAGCTGCCTCACAGCGGCAGGCAAAGCCACAGTCAGGATGGAGCAGCCATGAAGCCAACCGTCACTGCCACTTGTCAGAATCTTTAACTCCATTAAAACTTGAGAGCTGTCTTCATCATGTCGACCACGAGGGCATTTTTACCAACTAGCATTGGCCATGATGGGCCTGTATTTCAGATGCATTAAGCTGCATCAGATCCAGGAAAGGGGCACGAGCAAGCAGAGTTACAAAGGGAAGACACAAGGCTCCCAGACGTCACACAGTGAGTGTAACTACGATGCTGCTAGAATATCCAGTATCTGTTTACCTCATTTAATAGTTCCCTTCATTCTGAAGGTGCCTGAGGTAGGAGTTGCACACTCAAATTCAATTTCAAAACTCTAAATTTTTTTTTCTGAAGACTTTTTGCCACTGTGGAGATTTATTTATGCACCAATTTTGCTAGGGTGCAGTGCCCTGTTCTTTGGCCCAGTACAATTCTAGATATTTTCATGAAGGCATTATTTACTTTTGACTGATATTTAAATGGTCCTATTGAGTAAAGTCACCTACTTTGCATCAACTGGGAAGGTTCATCCAATCAGTCAGAGGTCCTAAGCAAATGGAAGGAGGGCCTTCAGGGAGGAAGAGAGTCGATCTGTACCTGGTCATGAGATTGGAGTTATAATCTATTCTTGATGAAATTTTCAGCTTGTTTACCTACCCTACAACTTGATCACATGCCAATCTCCACAATACTATGGACCTTCCTTAAGCCAAGTCTCTTGATATGTGATTGATAGGTAGATAAAAAATAGATGATAGACAGGTAAATAGACAGACAGACAGGTAGATAGATGGTGGATACAGACAGATGATAGATAAATATATAGATGATAGATACATAGATAGATAATAGATGATAGATAAATATATACATACATCATATACAGACAGACAGGTAGATAGATGATAGATGGATATAGACACATGATAGATACATAGATGATAGATACATAGATAGAAGAGAGAGAGAGAGAGAGAGAGAGAGAGAGAGAGAGAGAGAGATCAGTTCTTTTCTACAGAACACATTACCCAGGTTTTTCTTTCTATTCTAATTCATTAGTCGTTCTCCTCCTCCTCCTCCTCCTCCTTCTTTCTCTCTCTCTCTCTCTCTTCTCTCACATCTTATTGGGTCTGGCTTTCTGAAACCCCAGCTAATACAGGCCCCGGTATGTTAACAGATGAGCAGAATTTAAGAGCTATCTGGTTGTTTATGACTCCCTTGACTCTTTTATCATCTTCCTTTTTTTCCCCCCTCTCTGTGCACAGATAGGTGAATGAGAGACTCCTGTCTCACGGACAAAGAGAGCAGTTGAGGGAATATAGGTTTATTTTAATGCTGAAGTGGAAGACACCACAAAGTTGCCTCATCTTGGGGTAGTTTTCTATGAGTTTTACATACACAGCTGGGTATGATTCTGAAGAATGACATAAGCAGTATATATACCTTTCTGTTGAGGGTCCTGTGGTAAGCTCCATAGAGCAGCTCTAGATTCATGGCCTTAGGCTCCCCTCCCCTCCCCTCTCCTTCCCTCCTTTCCCTCCCCTTCCCCCTTATACTTCTCCATCTATTCCCTCCTCTTTCCTTCCCCTCTGCTCCTTTCTCAACCCTCCCTCCCCTCTCTCTCCCTCCCTTCTCTCTCTTTCTTCCTCTCTCCCTCCCTCCCTTCTCTTTCCTCCCTCCTCCTCTCCCTTCTCTCCCCTCCCTCCCTCCCTCTCTCTCCCTCCACTTTCCTCCGCCATCCTCTGACTTATCTCTCCTTTTGAGATAGGCTCTCACTAAGTAACCTAGATTGGCCTTTAATCCCTATTGTTCTGGCCTCAGTTTCCCCAGTGTTAGGAGTACAGGCATGTGCCTTCACTATCCTGCCTGGCTAAATTTCTTTTTCTTGATGGAAAACATCTATAATTTTCTTTTGGAACTGTCTCAGCACCAACTGACACCCAAAACGCTTTTAAAAAACAAGGAAACAAACAAACCCACTCGGATGGCATCAGGAGGTTTGCACAAGTGAACTTAAGCTACACATGGTCAATTCGATTCATGCAAATGAATACTTACCTGAAGATTTAAAATCTTTAGCCATGAACAAGATTTTCACAGCATCAAACCAAGGTGAAGCTTTTTGTTGCTGTTGTTTGGTTGCTTTTTATTTTTATTTTTTAAAATAAGCGTTGGAAAAGAGGATTCTAAGCTGGGCAGTAATCTCAGCGTTTGGGAGGCAAAGGCAGGTGGATCTCTGAAATTTGGGACCAGCCTGGTCTACAGAGTGAGTTTCAGGACAGCCAGGGAAACCCTGTCTGGAAATACTCCTCAGCCCAAAACCAGACAAGGGTCCTTAGGGATGAGTGTCCTCTTTTCAAAGCCTCATTGTTACAATCTAACAACGTTTTAGCTCAAGTAAAAAACTGTTGAAATCCATCCCACCGAGTTTTTATTTTTAGTTGAGTGTTTGGTAGGCAGTGCCTGTGAGCTTTTCCAGGCTGGAAAAAAACAAAACAAAACAAAACCATCTTTGCCCAGGTCTCAGACTGCACACTGTCACTCATAATGGAGACGATTTGAGGCACATTTTATGGAGCCAGACTATTATCTGTCTGCATGCAAAGGTCTTCCTGCAGCACCCTCTCCTGCCAGTGTCCTCTTAGCCCAGCTGTAGACCAGCGAAGAATAAGGAGAGCAGAGAAATCAATTCCCATGGAGAGGGCGCTTTCTCTCCTTGGCACTCAACGGATGTCACAGTGAGTGATAGATGCTAAATCCCAATCAGTAAGTCAATTTACCTCACGATGTGAAGCAGCTAGCCACCTGGATTAGAGGGTTTACCTCTAGAGAGCAATCTTTTCCCTTGATCAATCTTAGCACTGTGATCTACAGACCTGCCACGGCTCACAAACATCCAGAGTGATTGCTGGAATTTCACCAGCAAGGAGAGAATAAAACGGTTATGTGTGTCCTACTCAGAACCAGCAGAAAGCATAGTATACCATTTTGTCTAGTCTAGGGTTTTGATTCTAACCAATACTTACCCACGGTGCATGGACAGGAATCATACTTGGATGTGTTTTTTTTTTTTACCTTAAGTACCAATTTCTCACACCAATAGACAATAACTTTACTCTTTTTTTTTTTTAAAGATTTATTTTATTTATTATATGTAAGTACATTGTAGCTGTCTTCAGGCATTCCAGAAGAGGGCGCCAGATCTCATTAAGGATGGTTGTGAGCCACCATGTGGTTGCTGGGATTTGAACTTATCACCTTCGGAAGAGCAGTCGGGTGCTCTTACCCACTGAGCCATCTCACCAGCCCCCAACTTTACTCTTAAGCTCTTTTATTCCCTCTAAAATATTTTAATATGCATGGGCTTCTAAAATTATTTATTTTTATTCATATGTATGCATGCCTGAGTATATGTGTGTACCCCATGTATGTGCAGGAACCTGAAGAGACCATAAGACATTAGCATTCTTACAGTGATAGCTATAGATGGATTATGAGCTATAGATGTTATGAACCAACATGTGGCTGCTGGGACTTGAATCCATGACCCCTGCAAGAGCAATTAAATACTCTGCCTCCGGAGCCATCTCTCCAGCCGCTACACAAACATTTTATTTGAGAATAAGCTGTGTCTTATTTATAATTGTTTATTAAGTATGTCATGTAGCTGCTTAGCGGGAGAAACAGACTGGAAGTCTGGACGCTTACCCTGCAGAAAAAGCAGGCAGCTCATATTTCTGTAGACAGCCTGGAGATATTAGGGTCATTTATTACGTACGGTTTAACATTGGATTTTCATTATTCTGGCTCATAAGACAAGGTTAGTCTTAATAAAAGATGGTCAATCCTTGTCACCAAATAATTGCCTAAACCCTGCACCATTTGAGCTCCTCAGAGAAGTGGGTCTCATATCCCAAAGATTTGCGGCAAGGACTTAACTTTCTGGGGGCTGGGGGGAGAGCTAAGCAAATTCAAAATCTAAAGCCTGTGGGTAGGCAGTGTGCCCAGGGCCAGCTGGAAATCTTGGGCATAGAGGAGTCACTGAATTACTTCTTCAGGGAAGAAGGACGCCTTAAATGTGCTCCTAAATTCACCTGATGGTATCCAGCTCACCCATGCTGTTCTGGGTAACTTCTGAATTCCAAGGTCTGCTCATTACAAACTCCTCTGCTGTAGTTCTTTCTGCCTGTAGTATTGCTAGAGCGCCAGCATGCTTCAGTCTCTGCCCCACATGCCTAGGTTTTGGTTTTTAAGACAGAACCTTTGCATGCCCATTTTGCCCCTGGTGGATTCTCAAGTTGTCCTTGGTAAGTTCCCTGCTTTTGTTTTCTCACTGAGACCCTACTGAGGGCAGCAGAGAATTCCATGCTGATGCTACAATCTTGCAGGATGATGAAATTTATTAGCTTTTTCTCCACCCAGCCTCACTGTGCACAAATGATTACTTCTAATACCCTCAGGAATTATCTTTAAATTGTTACCTAGATTTGGAAGAGGACAATATTCCAGAAAAAAAATGAATTGGATATTAGCATAGGGTTAAGAAATATGCATTGCAGTTGGAGGGTATTAGCAATGTTTATTCTGTCCATGTGAGTTGTAGCCCTTTTCATTGAAATTTCAATAAATAAATAATTTTCTAATCATTATTAATAAAGATAATTATATAAAACAAGAAACATTTTGAGAGGCAAAAAAACCCTTCTACTTCATAAAAAGTACAATGTGTAAGCTTAAAAGAAACAAGTGATAATCTAATTTAATTAAAGAGTTGATAGACATATTATTCTTCCTATTCAATACTTTTAATTGGGTTTTTCCTGATAATTCAGAAGAATGCTTCCCCAGAGGTTTAAACTATGTCTCATGCTTCCTATCTGAAAATTTTAATATTCTTTTCAAGGTAAAACCAGTTATATATAATTCATTTTCACATTTCTAAAGCAATGGAAATGACTTTTGATTTCCAAAGAGTAAGTAGAAACACAATAAGGAAGAAACAGAGTATTCAGGTTCCTTAATATCCTGTATCCAGAGTCTCCAGCTCTATTAATGTCCCAGTCCAGGGTTGCCAGTCTGCCAATGTTCTGAGTCCAGGATATCCAGACCCATTAATGTTTCTGAGGCCTGGCTCATTAATGCTCCTGAATTATTTTTTAATTCCTTCCCAAAATTTTCCCTTACTTTACACATGAGGGAATGAAGCAAAGGTAAGTTTTTAATCATGGCAAAGCTAAAGTATGGGTCTCCAGTTACCAATTGGATGGTCTAAAATACATGCCACTAACACCTAAGTCACCACGGACCCCACAGGCTCAGCCCCAGGAAGCTCCCTTCTTTTCAATCCAGCCATTCCAATCCTTGGTTCAATCCTTTGCTAGAATTAAGAACATTACTAGGGGGAAAAAAATCCCCCAAACCCAACAATTAGATACAATTTAGATACAATTATCCATGTATTATGAGGACAACAGCTCCTGGCCAGCTGAATGCAAGATATGCAGAAGACAAGGGACGGGAGAAGAGTCCAGACCTCCACACTCTCTCCAGGATGCTCTCGTGTATTCCCTGACCTGGAAACGTTCAGAGCCAGTCATGTTGGTGTTTATATGCAGACTGCTTTATTACTCAGGAGGCAGAGGCAGGTGGATCTCTGTGAGTTTGAAGCCAACCTCTTCTACATAGTGAGCTCCAGGACAGCCAGAGCTACATTGTGAGGCCATGTCTCACCCCATCCTCCCAAAAGTTACAATCTTTTAACCATGACTTAATCTTTCTGGTCAGAGGCTTTTTCTAAAAGAGACTTACCAGTTATGTCATTATTGTATAAAAGACACAGGTGTAGAGCTGCAGAAATCCCAAGAATTTTAGGAGCTGAGAGTCTGGGAGTGCAGGGGGTGGGTGTATTTGTTCCCTCACCACAGAGTCTTAGAAACATGTGCTTAATTTAGGCAAGCTATTGGATATCATTAGCACAGTGCACAGCAACACTTTGGAGCGGGACAGAGATGCCGGAGGAGCCATTTTTTCCATTGTCTTTACAGTCCTCATTGTTAGGGGTTTTCTCACTGGATGACTTCATCCACCCTGTGCTCCGACTAGTCTGAAGCTGGTCAAAAGCATTCTTTTACCCTCTTCTCTTCATTCTTTCTCTCTGGTGAGAAAGAGAAGAAACGGAGGAGGGGGCAAAGATTTGCTTCAGTGATTAATGAATCTCTCTCTCACCCAAGTTGATTGTCGACTTTTTTCCTCTGAGTCACAAGCTATTGCTTACAGAGTTTGTTCCTGGGTTTGGCCTACAAGGGGCAGGAGGGTACAAAGAGGAAAACTCAAAAAAAAAAAAGGCTCTTCACTAAGTTGAGGAAAGTGTTCGACCAACGCCAATCACCGAGTTTAACCTTCCTGTTTTCTTCTTTCTCTGATACATTTTTTTCTGAGCTTGGAAGGGTCTCTAATTCATTCCTGTTTTTCAAATGTGTTTGTGTGATGCCTGCTGCCAGCCTCTACTAATAGCTGCTTCCTGATAAATGGCCGTGTGTACAGCTGCTGTGTATCACGGACGTGTCACGGACCCTCTGGATCCATAGTTCTCTTTAGCACCCACGGTATTGTGAAAATCTTGTCTGATAACACATAACACACAGTGATATGAAACAAGTTACTGGATGCTATGTGCAAACAAAAAAAATAGGCTATGAAGTCAATTTTCACTTCCTTGTTTCTAAGAAACTAGTGGCCACCCCTGATTCTCCAGTATAGTCTCTGGGTGCCCCCCCCCCCATTCTTGTGTCTCTAGAGCCATCTGTCTTTAGAACATCTGCATTTTGCTTCAGAGACCACGGTTCGTTCCAGGAAGGACCTCTCCTGCACATGACAGGTGATGTTCTTCACATTCTCAAGAGGCCATTTCTTCCTCCCAGCTTCTTCCATAGAATGCTGGGTCCACATGACACCTTCTGACAGACATTCTTGCTTCTTCTGCAAAGATCAGAATCTAGCACAGGGAAAACTGTAAAGAGAGACTCTGGCTTTAAAACAGCAGGTGACTCCAGACCTCTGCCTCCAGCTCCGTATTTTCTGGAACTACATTAATTGTGCACCAGCTTTAGATACACTGCTGCTTAAAGGTTTCCTGCTTCTCTCTCCAGTGCCAGGTTGTTCTTTCATTACCTACTCTTCCTCAAAGCACTGCAATACTGGGACTTCCACTGAAGCGACCAAGTTGTTGGATCGCCATGGCCAATCTGTGCCTGGTTCCTAAGCTATCCCACAGGCGCTGCCAACTGCCATGCACCCGCTTTTAAGGTCAGGAGGAAATGCAAAATGATGTAAGCTATAGCTCCTTCCGAGAGATTCCTAAACCATTCATGTGATTGATTAAAGATGCACCCGCTTTTAAGGTCAGGAGGAAATGCAAAATGATGTAAGCTATAGCTTCTTCCGAGAGATTCCTAAACCATTCATGTGATTGATTAAAGATGACTATATCCTAAGGTAAGAAGAAATCTATGTAGCGTTGACTCACCTTACCACGGGGTGATTTGACCACAGGGCCCTTTTGTCATTAAGAGCTGTTAAGGACTCGCCACACAGCGCTAGTGTTCTGGGGAACAGCCTTTGCGAGATGTTGCTGCACAGAGCGCTGCTCTAGTCTCCTTCGCTGCAGATATTTTTAGGAACTGTGCTTTTGAAGTCACCACGAAGACAGTCTGCTATATCTCTCCCCACCCCCGGAATGCATGTAAGATCAGTAAATTTAGCTCCTAAGTGGTTACCTGATTACCTGATAAATCTGCGGTGCACGCAAATTACCCGGGAGTCTGTACAGCATTAGCCTCTTGTAGAAGATATTAAGCTGTGGGTGAGCAACTTAAGTAGTTTAATAAAATTTGAAAGCAGAACAGATAACACAATGCTACTAACCAAAATATAATTCTCCCACCATACCATTACTCCTGATAGAAACTGATGTCATAGTATATAGCCTTGGAGTAAAGCCATGCACCATTCATTCTCTTACCACTACCTGGATGTGTAGAATGAAGCTCTAAAGAATGTGGGTTTCCCAGGTTGGCATAAGGATAACCATGGTCCTGGTTGGATTCCCATTTTGCTTGTTCAGAAATATCACTTATCTGTGCCTTTAAGAATATCTATATATAGCTGGGCAGTGGTGGCACACACCTTTAATCCCAGCACTTGGGAGGTAGAGGCAGGCAGATTTCTGAGTTCTAGGCCAGCCTGGTCTACAGGACAGCCAGGGCTATACAGAGAAACCCTGTCTCAAAAAACCCCCCCCAAAAATCTATCTATCTATCTATCTATCTATCTATCTATCTATCTATCTATCTATAATATCATATATTAAAGTGATAAATCTAAACCTATAATTTGCTCACTTAGAACTGAACTACTGCTTTTAAAAACAGGTAGTATTTTTTTTTACAATGAAAGGGAAACTTGTAGAGAGTGATTATCTGTGTCTGTGTGCTGCTTGTTGAGTTTCAGAAAGATATTCACAACTCACAACCTGCCACACTGTATGTTTTAAAAGTTTGTACTTTGTGTCTATTTGTCTGCATGCATGTGCATGCAGTACCCACCAAGGCCAGGAGGGGTGTCAGATCCCCTGGAAGTGGAGTTAACAGACTACTGGGTACCTATGTTATATATATCTGTATTTCTAGGCTCATGTAAAAGTTTCTCTGATGAAAAGGGTTCCTGAATAGAAACAGTGTGTGAAGCCTTGCTCTGTCTGTGAACAGTGTATCAGGTGGACACCTTCGCTTAGTTCAGGTCATGTGATTTGTCCTGGGGAAAGTTTTTAAATAATTAGATGAAGAATAGTTTCTTAGGAGAATTTCTGGGATATTGTGAAATCCACAGAGTGCACGTCTTAGCTGAGGAAAGAGCTGATGTCATCTGCAGAGCGCAAGGATGACAGTGACCAGAGTCATCACCTCAGGGGTTGCCTGGCATTGCTATTTGTATGATTTGCTTTGACTTTTGGGCAAGGCAAATGAGCATGTCTTATGAATTCTTTCCTATGGAGGTAACTAATAAACGCTCATGCTGACCGTGGTCCAGGCAAGCAGGATCACATGCTGATTTCTCAAACGTGTGGAGTATTTACAGTGAGCCTCTTCACTTTCTCACGCATCCCATTTCCAGTAGAGCATCTTAGGCAGCAGTAGATCCAACAGCAGGTTACATGCTACCACTTTTCAGGATCTCATACACATGGTTCACCCTGCCCCCTTCTGAATCCAGAGTATCGCTGTCCTCTCTGCATAAACTTGTTCATGGAAACTGAGCCCCCCCCCCCCCGCCCCCTTAAACCTCTGCTCATAGGTATTACTTTGACTTGCCATTAAGATAGCTGTCCCTAAAACGGAGTCTACTGCAGTGGGCATTCAACAAACATCGGTTGAAGAAACAAATGATAAACTGTGTAGGGTACCCTTTTCAGATCCTTCGAAACTCAGCTAAGATACCTTCTTTCTGAAAACTTTTCTTGACTCTCCCTTGAGTCTAATCAGACACAGCTCTCAGATCACAGGGCCATTACTGGTTTGTGTCTCTCTCTCTGGACTATGATTGCCCATGGGTAGAGCATATTACAATCACACTGGCTCTGGTGCCTAAAGGGTACTTGTCTAAGAGGAGGCCCCCAAAGACAAGCAGTGAAAGGAATGTGGGTCCCAGCAATGATCTCCGGTTTATAACGCTTTAGTAAAGAAGACCCTAGAATGTCAGTCTCCCGGGCCCTTCAGCTTCACAGGGCTTTCTGGAGTGAGTCACAGTTTTGATGCTCTTTGCCAGTCTTCTGGTGCACACCCTGGCCAAATGTTTGGAAATCTTCAAGTCTTGCCCTACCTCCAACAATCTGCTTAATTGTTAAGTTGGCATACAAAGCAATGGGTTTCATTATGACCATTTTATGCACATGCATGCACACACACATATGCATACCCATAGACACATGTACACACACATACACGTACATACATGCATGTACACACATGCACACACATATGCATACACACAGATACATATGCACACACACATGCATGTATACACACGCACACACAGAGACACATATGCACACACATGCACATACATGCACACACACATGCACACATGCATACACACACACACCCTTTGTTCTTATTCATCCCATCCTCTACTATATTCCCCCACCCCTGCCTATCTCTTGCTGAGTCCCTTTCTTTCCCCAAATAGTCTCTCCTTTTGCTTTCAGGGATTTTTTTTTTAATTAAGTATTTGTGTTGATTTTGCCTTAATCAATCCATCTACCAACTTTGACTGGCAAACACAGAAAACCAGTCCAGGTCTCTGCCGCAGAGAGTACTGTCACCTGAGATGTAGAGATGTCACCTGAGATGTAGAGATGTCACCTGAGATGTAGAACAGCTTCTTCAGATGACCCACTCGTCTCGTCGCTTCCTGAAGCCTGTCCTCCCCAGGAATGTTGCTACCCTCATCCTGGAGTGGGGCTGTGCCCTACTTCATTAAAATTCGTATGTCTTGCTTGCATTCGGGGCCTCTGGTCCTGCAAGAGGACAGCTGCCACCTACTCCCCTGAGGGTGGATTTCTTCTCCACAGAAGTTTTCTGCCTGAGGAATTAAGTGGCAGGTCCTGTATTCTTTTTCCTCCCAGAGATTTGGCCCCGTGGACAATCCATCAGCGAATCCAACCACTGACTCTCCCTTGAGACACATCTGCTCTCATACGAAAAGGGGCCGCTGTCAATCTTCTGGCTGGGTTGTCAGTGACCTAGATACCATGCCTGATTCCAGCACAGAGCCAGCTTCAGTCCTCACCCAAAGACCCCCGTAAAATAATAAGGAGATTTGCATCTGTGAACACTCAGCCAGCTATGGCTTCGTGGTTATCAGTTAGGGTATTGATAAAACTGGAAAAGGCCCTCACATATGGGGGCAACAGCTGTCAGATCTGATTAATTTTCCAGATATGGAAGTGAGTGGTTGTCAAATATCTCTATACACGCACGGTAGCACGCATGACATGGCTTTGAAACGGGGGTTTCTGCCTCCCTCCTGTGCTGCAGAATAAAAGATGAATTAAGCCACTTATACCTGTCTTCACTTACAGCTTTCATCTTCAGAGCCTTTTCATCTTATTCTTATCTCTTCCTCCCACTCTGTACACACTGAATGCGAAATTACCCGTTTCCAATGAAGCTCCTAACACAACTGTAAATTAACTGCACCGTGACAGCATGGTAGTCAAAAGGCAAGTGTAAGTATATTTCCTAACATAAGACCTTACAAAGAGCATGCAAATCAGACGTGTGAATGTAAATGAAAGTTCTTGGGGAAAAAATGCGGGTTCCTGCGGGTTTGTGCACGAAGGCTGAGTGCTTCTCTTCCCACCTTCCAGAAACACATTAGGCATTCCCGAGCAGGTGGTTGTGTAAAAGGCAGCATAGAGCAGTACGTGGAATGGGTCTTTAGAGACAGCCTCCCAGTCACCTTTATCCGTTCTGAGAGAGAGAACAGCTTGCCAGATCTCTCCCGATCAGCAACCCTCTTAGGACTGAGAAAGACAGAACCAGCAGGCAGACAGGATTCCGAGAGATTCTGAGGTGAGGGCACACTAATCAGTTATCTTCATTTTAGCAGTCTGACGATCCCCAGAGTGGTGGTGTGACTAGAAAAGGACCCAGTAGGGAGACTCGTACATTTGAATGTTTGGACGTTAGAGAGTGGCTCTACTTGATAGGAATTAGGAGGTGTGGCCTTATTGGAGTGGGTGTGGCCTTGTTAGAGGAAGCTAGTCACTAGGGATGAGCTATGGGGTATTGAGTTGCTCAAGCCACACCCAATGTCTAGCCTTCCTGCTACCTATCAATCTGGATGTAGATTTCTCTGCTACACCTCCAGCACCATGTCTGCCTGCATGCCACCATGCTCCCAGCCATGACAGCAATGGACTAAAGCTCTGAAACTGTAAGCTAGACCCAGGTAAATGTTTTACTTTGGGCTGGAGAGATGGCTCAGCAGTTAAGAGCACTGACTGCTCTTCCAGGGGTCCTCAGTTCAATTCCCAGCAACCACATGGTGGCTCACAACCATCTGTAATGGGGATCTGATGCCCTCTTCTGGTGTGTCTGAAGACAGCAACAATGTACCCACATACATGAAATAAATGAATTAAAAAATCTAAAAAAAAAATTTAAAAGTTTTGCTTTGTAAGAGTTGCTGTGGTCATGGTGTCTCTTCACAGCAGTAGAACACTAAGACACTCAGTCTCAAGATAGCAATTATTTGTATCTTACTGACATTCTCATAACAAAAAATTGTCTCTGTTCCAGGACTTAAAATTCTAATTCTTAGTTCATTGCCGGAAACCAGTTAATACCAGTGAGAAAATTCTGAGATGCTGACACAAATGCTGGTGTAAGTGAACAGACAGTGTGTAATTCTGTAAATATTTTCCATTTATCATGTATTTTGGAGACTTAGTATATAGTGTATTGTATAATTCTACTCTGCAGGGAACTGAGACAGGAAGACCACGAGTTCAAGGCCAAACTGGCCTACATAAGAAGATCCCACCTAACAAAACCAACCAAACATTATTTTTAATTTTTAAAAAAAATATCAACATTTATATTTTCAATGCATTATGCATGATGCATTATGGCTCCTGCCATTCTATGCATCGAGCGAGCGGTCTAGGGGAGACTTTGTTAAAGGCTCGTCCACGTCAACGCTGCCGGTATTCACTGAGGCTCACTTGGTAAAGTGTGAGTTATGCTTCTGTGTTATCAGAATGCACATGCATACTGCTTTTAAAAGAAACTATTTCCTAAAGTAAGAATGTCAAGAAATACTGCTTTCAAAATAAACTATCTCCTAAGGTTGTAGCAAACAGAAGTATGTCATTAGATCTACACTTTTCTTTTCTCTATGTGGGTAATATGGCTTTCGAGGCCTTTAAAGAATTCACTTGTAACTTTGGAAGACTTATCCCAGAAATCCCCCTCAGGAGATGTAGGTAAAGATAGGGGGAGGATCAGAAGCAATGGGAGTTAGTTGTCTTCGCTTAACAAACTGTCTTAGAGATCATAGTCTCATGATGCCACTTAATGATGTGCTCGTCACTGTCACAAAGCATTCAGTGTCCCTGTAATCTCTCTATAATCACCAGTCTAATCGCATCCTTCTTGTAACAAAAGCATGTAGAGAAATTAGATTTAAAAAGATGGTTGACCAACTTTAGTTGTATGTAGTATGCGACCCATTGGGTCAATTTCTTATTGAATGGCTGAAAATAAATATTAAAATGTGCTGGGAGTCCATTCTGCTGAGAGGACATTTACAACGCACCCGCTGTGGAAGCAGAGAGGAGTATTGTACATCATTCTGAGCCTGTACACCAAGGAGCTAGAGAAAGGGAGAAGGGTGCTGCTGCGAGGGGAGAGGAACGCAGTTCTCACGATTCCCACTGTCTTCACACACCATCTATGTCTGCTGACTCAGCAGTTCCGAGACACAGAAGCCCCAACGTGCCTCTGTGCTGATCTTAGCAGTAAAAGTCTTTACTTATTTATAAGTACACGTCGCACTTCTATTTTCATCTAAGGATCCCGAATAGCTTCCTGGGCAGAGAGGCGTGAATAATCCCACTTTACATGATTGGGTCAAGGTTTGCCAGAGCCATCATCTCTCCCTATGCATTTTCAAGTTAAGTTTTTTTTTTTTTTTTTTCTTCTGCATGGAAAAATACATCTTGAAAAGAATTTTTCTTGAAAGGGACTGAGCACGCGGAATCTCTGCCCTGCCTTTTCCCTGTGTAACTCACAGACTTTTAACAGTGTAGGCACTAGTCCTGAGTGGTTATGCTAATGCAGGCCAGACCTCTGAAGGTGCATTTCCTTTATTCCTTGCACTGGATGTTTTATAAAACAGAGAATCCTGGGATGATCTTGTACCAGACACACTGAGCTGATGAAACTGGACGGCATTTCCTCTTTCCTTTCCAATTAGACTTCAGCTAGCCAGCAAGGAGACTATATATGCCTGTGGAGACAGACTTCAGAATGTATGGCTTACCTTCTGTAAGGCTTTTTTTTTTTTTTTTTTTTTTTTTTTTTTTTTTATCTCCGTGACAGAATATTTGGTGGAACAACTTATAAGAAAAGGGAGATTTGTTTGGGCTCCTGTTTTCAGAACCATCAGCCCATATAGTCCTTGGCTCTGTTGTGTTTGGACCAAAACATCGTAGTACCAGGAGTATGTGGCTGAGTTTCATGGTGGATAGGAAATAGAGGGAGAAAATGTCTGTGCCAGCTAACATCCCCCTCCTGCCTTTTATTCCACTGAGGGACCTATACCATGAGTGGGTTCTGCTCTCATTCAGGGTGGGTTTACTCTCTATTTTATAGTGAAGTTCACTCTTATAGACGTGCCCCTGCGGCCCTGCGGCCCTGCGCCCCTGCACCCCTGCAGCCCTGAGGCCCTGCAGCCCTGCACCCCTGCGGCCCTGCGCCCCTGCGCCCCTGCACTGTGCTTTACTCATCTGGGTACCCCTCAGTCTGATCAAGCAGACAGGATTGGGGCTACCCGCCCTCACGTACTAAGAGCAGCCGATCAGAAGGGAATGCTTTGGGTGTGCACAGGCGCAATGACCACAAGAGAGAAGGTAGGCAAGGGAAACTTCTTAGCAATGACAAGAAATTGACATAGAAAGAAGATTGTGCCTACCAGCTTTCTTTTCCTGTAACAGATATCTGGGATAAGCAGTCTGTGTGTGGGGGGGTGGGTGGGTAAAGTTTATTCTGGATAACAGTCCACAGTCAGCCCATTCCTCTTGGATCTAGCTGTGAAGCAGTGCACCATGGTATATGCACATGGTAGAGGCCTCCTCTGGTGGCCAGAAGAGAGAGAGGCTAGGAGAAAAGAGTCACCCCACCCCAGAGGGTCTGTGTTTCTGATTTTTAGAGAGGAGAAAAAAAGTTTAGGAGAGATAAGTGTGGTTTCTCACTGAGAAAGGATGCATCATTTGCTAATGCTAAGATGCACTCGGAAGTTCATGATCTCATTTGCCTCAGGATCAAGGTGAGGTCAAATATTCCAGCCGTGGCATCACACACTGCTTAAGGTCCATTATAATTCATGCACCTTTAAAAATTTTTTATCTCACATAGTTCAAGCACAAGTACCACTGAGCTGATAGGTGTCTGCTTCGAGCTCCCTGACTTTCCGATGCCTCATTCAACAGCTGATTAATGACATTTTTTTTCCCTAAGCAACTGTATGAAACAGCAAGATCTTAGAGACAGAACTGGGTCTGGTGACTACTGCTGATTAGCTATGCTGCTTTGATGACTCATAGAAAGTCATCAAGTCACACATAATATGGAGAAACCAGATAATACATGTGAAAGCACTTGTATCAACTGTCAAGCAAAAAACAATTCTCTGTCTACACCAAGGGTTATTTTAATTAACATTAAACTGATCCTGGCATTGAGCTGGATATATATATATATATATATATATATATATATATATATATATATATATATATATTACAAATTAAGAATATTCTTAGTCATAATAGTAGCCCACAACAGTAAGGGCAAACTCAGACACTGGTCAACCTTTAATCTTTCTAGACTAGGTGTGTTGCTGAGAGTGTGGCAAATTTGGCCACTGTACAAATGCTTCCTTTCAAAGGGTTAACTCTTCAGAATGAAAAACATGAATCTACATACATATTTACTGGTGTCTTTAAAGGGGCATCTGGCCCTCATAAATTAATTAAAACCAAAACAAAGGCAGAACACGAGTATTAAACAAGAGAGGCAAGAAAGCAGGTCCTCTTCACAAGGCGAATGATGTTGAAGGAAGCTATCCTGGCAGGGAAGCCTGCATGCCTGGTAGCCAGTGGGAGCTGGAGACCCTGCTCCCTTTCCCCAGTCATCAGAACAATTCACCAAGGAAGTTCTCCATCCTTCCTCTGCTTCCTCGGCAGAGAGTGTGGAAGGAGGAAGGGCAAGGTGCAACCATGTTCCCTTCAAACCACTCTGTTCGTTTGGTCTAACTCTCAACTCCACATGTGGAGGGGACCATCAGTCTATCAGAACATGTCTGTTCTCATTTTTTCAAAAAGTTTACTTATTGTTTTTATTTCATGTGTATGAGTGTTTGCACACCTGTATGTATGTATAATATATGAGTATGAATATGTATGTGTATATGTATATATGCATCAGATGCATGAATGCCCATGTTTGCCAGAAGAGGTCAGATTCCCTGGAGCTAGAGATACAGATGGTTGTGAACTGCTCTACATGGATGCTAGGAACTGAACCCTGCTTTTCTGTAAGATCAGTCAGTGTTCTTAACTGTTTAATCCCTTCTGGCCTCATCTTTAGGGCATTTTTCCACTAAAAACAAACAAAACAAAACAAAATAAAACAAAACAAAACAAAACAAAACACAACACTGTGTCTCCTATAGAGTACCTGTAACCTTGTATTAGTGATAAAGATATAACACTAGTGTTATTCCCATTGGGGTATCCTTTTACAAGTGCTAGAGTCCCAAAGTCCAATATTCAAGGGCTAAGAGGGCTGGTTTCTCATGTGGCCATTTCTGTAGGCTTGTACATGACCGTCTCCTGTGTGTCCACGTGGTCCTTCTTCAGTACCTGTTTCTTTCCTAATCTTTTCTTATGAAGACAAGAGTCCTGTAGAGTTAGGACCCAATCTAATGACCTCATTAACTCAATTACCATTTCTCAACATAATATCATATTCTGAGGTATTAGGAACTCGGTGTTAATGTATGAATTGAAGAAGTGGGATTCAATTTGGCCCATAATTGTTATAATGTCCTGGATTTTAATATAACCTGCTTTTTATAATTTCACATTTCCAAGGACAATTTACTGTTAAATCCTTTTGCAGGTTGGTGTTCAAAGTCATCACAGTCCAACATTAAATCACCTTGCCCTGAGGTCTTAGAATTTTAAAGTTCAACCTGGACCCTTGTGGGCTCTCAGAGACTGAACCACTAACCAAAAAGCATATACAGGCTAGACCAAGGTTCCCTTCACATATGTGTCAAATGTGCAGCTCAGTCTTGGTGTGGGTTCCCTAACAATTGTAGTGGGGGCTACCCTTAAATCTGTTGCCTGTCTGTGGAATCTCTTCCCCTTAATGGGCTGCCTTTTCTGGCCTCAGTGGGAAAGGATGTTCCTAGCCCTGCAAGAGACTTGATGTGTCAGGATGGGGGAATGTCCAGGGTGGTGGTGGGGCTACACTCTCAGAGGAGACGAGGAGGAGGATATGGAGGAAGGATGCTATAAGTGGGGAACTGGGAGGAGGGGCAACAATCAGGATGTACAGTGAATAAATAAAATTAATGGATGAAAAAAAGTTTAAAGTTCAAGGTTCTCATTCGGTTAGCATCCATCTTCTCTACTGTCGTCTCCTGGCTAAGCAGAGCTTGAGGGAAGCTAAGATGCTCACTTTCCAGATGTCAGGTTCCCAGGACCTGGAGTTATGGTTGGTTGTGTGTTGCCTTGCGTGGGTGCTGGAAACTGAACCTGGGTCCTCAGCAAGAGCAACTTCGGCAGCTTCTCCCAGAATCTGTTCTACTGGAAGGCATGAATTTTCTTCAGAACCTCAGAAATGATGACATCAGACGTGTCTCTGCTTCGTATTTTCATGGATGGCCTTTGCTGTCTCATCTTCTTTTGTTTCTTCGCTTTTTCAAAGTAGGATGTAAAGAGCAGACAGCCCTTCAAAGATTATGCCAACAATGTTCATGTACATATGTATGTATGTATGTATGTATGCGTGTATGTGTGTATGTATGTATGTATGTATGTATGTATAAGTATATATGTGTATGTGCATGTTTGTGTGAGTATGTGTTTTACTTTATTTATGGGTACACAATTACCCATATGAGTCCACATTCATAACTTCCCACAGTGAAAACCTGGGCTTTTTATTATTCTAATACAGTCTACTTGTTTGCTGAAGTATGGGATACCCAGATACAGAACTGTAAGCACATACCATTCTGAAAAATTCATGTTTGTCCTTGGTGCACTTTGATGAAGTTTTCAGGGCACATTTGTTTTCAAAAATCAGTCTTTTTGATCTAAATGAAAACTGTTGCCTTTAAAAAGGTATCCACACTAATAATGGCCTCCTTCCTTCTTCCCCCAATTTGGAGTAAACTGAGAGATAATGGAGGATAGACCAGGTAAGCATACAAGATGGAAGGTGACTCTCAGTCCCGTCAAGTGGGCTTGCCAGCTGCATTCTAGAAATAAACACAGCTAACACTTTACACTACCAGTCTTAATGTCTCCCCCACAGGCCTGCAGGGAGAAGTCCCATCGTAGCCATAGCAGAGTGGGGCAGAAGACCTCCATGATGGTGGTGTTCGTAGCCGAGGGACTGACTTGGGCACGCCAGGACAGTGAGTCTTTCCATACCTACCTATAAGATGATCTGTTAGTCTCACTTTGCACTCTGTCTTTGGATGCGATGAAGGGCCTAGAAAAAAAAACAAACAAACAGAAATCATCTCAACTTTCTTCAGAGAAAGAAAATGCCAAACACTAGGGAGGAATGAGCTCTGTGATGGCTAGACTTGGTTGTCAATTTGGCTACATCTGGAATAAAGTAAAGACTCAAGTTGCTAAATACACCTGCAAGGGCATTTGGTGGGGAGACCCACCCTAAATCTGGGCCACACCATCCCTTGGCAACCTACAGAAAAGCAGCTGTTGCTCTTTGCCAGCCTGACCTCATTCCCAGGCTGGCGTTAGAGCCCATGTTCTTGGGATTCTGGCTGGTGCTGAAGACCAGTTCACATCCAGTCTTGTAGATGGAACAAGCACTGGATTCTTGGACCTTCCATTGACTGGTAGACAGTCATTGTTGAACTAGCTGGACCACAGCCTGTAAGCCATTCTAATAAATCCCATATATATATATATATATATATATATATATATATATATATATATATATATACATTCACTCTGTGAGTTCTCTGGAGAACCCTGACTAATACAAACTCCCTCGTGCTGATACTGTATTCACCCAGGACATATTCGTGTTTGATTTCTTTTAAAACGACAATGGCAATTCACGTTGTTTGTGACAACTGAAATGATACTATACAATGATGCAAAAGGAAGGAGATCATTGCATCCTTCTTGGATGCTCCACACTGAGCAAGCTCACTATCCTCCCCATGTGCTCATTCTCCCAGTCAATTTCTGCTCTATTTACTTTGTAGGTAACGTTTCTCCCTCCCTTATGCAGACACAAGCTCCATCTCTTCCTTGGTCTATCACCTCACAGCTTCTGTACATGAGGAACTCTCCCAATCTGACTGGTCTCTGGCTTCACGGATTTTCATAGGTCACAGCTATGGCACTGGGTTGTGCTGTCAATTTCACAAAACCCATGTTGGGGAGGACAGCGATATCCCTAAGGAAACTAACTCTCCTTCCCCCAAGCAGCCATCAATTGTCAATAGCTCCTGAGCTAGAGGTGGAGCTCTGTGCCCTCTGCATCCATGCTTGGACCTTCCCTGGCTTGACCAGACCTTCTGTAAGCTCCCACACAGTCTCTGTGAGTTCACATGGGCTATATCTCTCTTGTGCCCATAAAACACTGCTTTGCTGTGGTCCTCTACTACCTGTGTGCTTACAACCTTTCTACAATGATCCCCAGGCCTTGGGAGGAAGGGGTGTGGTATACATGCCCACTTCGGGCTGAGCACTGCACAGACAGCTGATGGACTGCTTTCTGCTTGAATTTTAATGAGCTGAATTGGATTGACAAAGATCAATTTATTTATTTATTGTTGTTGTTTGTGTATAAAATAATGGGTTTTGTTTGTGTATATGTAGATGTATATGATGTATATGTATATGATGCATATGCATATGTATACACAATGCACATTGCTAATCTTTGCCTCTTACTTTCCCTATCTCTTCTGACCCTCTAGCAGGTACTCTTAATTTTCACATATAGCCCCCTTCTCTCTGTCTCTCTCTCTCTTTCTCTTTCACACATACTCACAAGTTAAGTCTAGATTATATATGTGATATATTGTCTTTCTTGCTAACAAGTAATCTTTGCCACCTTAGAATATGCACGCTTTGCTCGTACCATGTCAGTGTTTTGATTTATCAACCGATTTAATCTGCTGATACTTCATCTTTCATCCATACTTAATAGAGACAATGGTTTATAGTCTTTATACATATGATCATTTTAAGCATTTTATATTAAATCTAAGCTGTTTGATGAAAAGAACTGTTGAGTTTCCCACCTTTTTCTGATATCGAAAGTGGTTTAATAAATGGTAGGATCATCTATCTTTTAGTGTTTAAGTAAAATTCAGCTGTGAGCCCATCTGATTCCAGTATCTGTTTAGTGGAAGTTCATTAATCACCTTCTAGTCTCTATGTGGCAATTCGTCTAATAAAGTTTTATATTTTAATTTGACTATTTTATATTTTTCAGGAACTCTTTTCTTCCTTCTATCATTTTCAAATAGTTTGCCCTGATGTTACATATATTATTTTATCCTTCCAAATTATTGCACATATATGGCTTTTCTACTATCTCCTATTATAATAATGTTAGAAGCCTGAGTTCTTTGGATACTAAAGTGGGAAATAGAATGGACATGCCCAGATGTCCAGATGTTCTAACAAACCAACTGCTGTGCCCTGGTCCATGCAGCCCAATTCCTAGCATAGCACTCCGGCCCAGAGAACTACTAAGTAAGTTCATTGTCTCATGCCTGCTGTGTTAGTCAGCGCAAGTTGCCATGACAAAATTTCAAGTCCTAGGCTATAAACAAGGTTTTCTTTTTCATGGTTCTAGATGCAGTGGTGAACCTTCCTAATGCTGTGACCCTTTAATACAGTTCCTCATGTTGTAGTGAGCCCCACCATAAGATTATGTTCATTGCTACTTCCTGACTATAATTTTGCTACTGTTATGGATGGTTATGTGAATATCTGATATGCAACCCCAAAGAGCCACAACCCACAGGTTGTGAGATTCTGCTATAGGCTGGGAGGTCTCAGTTTAAGGAACTGGCTGATCCCAGTCTAGGAGGAGATCTGAAACATATCTTTTGTAAAAGCTTTTTGAAATGTGTATGAGTCTTTGCCTACGTGCATGAATATATGCGCCATATATGCAGCATCAGCAGAGTCCAGAAGAGAACACTGAATCCTTTTGATGTCTATGAGAGTCCATATGGATGCTGGAAAACAAAAGGTCCTCTGCAAGAGCAGTAAGTGTTCTTAACCATTAGAGCATCTCAGCAGCCCCTAACACATATCTTATGAAGGTATGAATTTCATCATGAAGACCTAATCTGAACCCATTCACCATTTTAAAAAGGCCCCCTATCCATATATCACTGTATCAGGGATGAGAGCGTCCATCCTGGGATTTGAGGGTGACACAATTTAGTCTAAAGCCACCTGTTACTATCAAACCCATGTGTTGTCTGCTTTCCTCCTGGTCAGTGTATTCAATCTCTCACTCTTGATACTTGTGAAGGGGACCATACCTGGGAATGGGATCTCTGTAGACACAATCGAGTTAGCATGAAGTTGTTGTGGAACCACATCCGATGACTAAGGACATAATGGCATGTGTGAAATCCTGGCACAGACACACACAAGCCAATAGTAGTGTTATAGGATCACAAATGCAGACAGGATTAATTCTGCACAAGCTCAGCTGGCACTTGACAGCTGGGTGAGAGTGTGGGACAAATTGTCCCCAGGAGCTCCAAGAAGAGGTGGATGTGTCCCCACCTTGTCTGGGGGCTCCTGAACTCCAGGTTGGGTACTCTGTGATGGTGTTCCCGGGTAACTGACAGTCCCCACACCCGGGCCTTACTGCTTCATCCTTGAATCATGCAGCTCCATTATTAAATGGGATTCACACCACATCGTGGTTTCAAATGACCAATGAGACTATTTTTCCTCCAAGCTATCACAATTCCCATTTCCCCCATTTTCGAGATTCCAGGCAACTGTAGTTATTTGTAATACCGTCCCCCCTTCCAGTGAGGTTGAGATTTTTATTACTGCCCAGACACCTTATTTTCTCCTTCACTTTCATTTTTATCTCTTTGAGCAGCCTCCTGGCTATCCTTTTATCTCAAACCTAATACTTGAAGGTCAAGTTTAAAATGAAAACCAAGCTCTTCATTAGTTAATCCAGTGCTTCTTATCTCTCTCTCCTCCCAATTTATAGAAAAGTTGTCAGCTGTATTATATAATCTACCCCCTTCTTCTAGGCTGTCGCGATTGTTTATCTGTGTGTATCTTGGTGATTACTCCTTAAGGTGAACAGCATTTACACTTCTAAGACTCCCTCAGGCCCAGCACAGTGATAAGATATGCAAACTTCTCTAATTAGTTTGTGCCCGCCCTAGGAATACTAAATATTGTATCTATCACATGCATAATGAATATTTAATTTAAACAGACAGGTGTGAGTCCTGGCCAATGACGGTTCTGTATGAACTGCTTTTGGCTTTGATCTCATTCTTTTCCTGGTTTATGACAACTACAAGGGAAAGAAACTTCATCCAGCTGAAAGGGGTAACAGTGTGTGGGAAGTAAAGATGACCCCACAGGGTGAAATGCTTCTCCTGTAGTTGTAGGTTAGCAGCTCATTATCATATGGGGGACTCAATGGAGCAATAGAATTTCTCTCTACGTTCGTAGATGTCTCAACTTTGTAAGGGAAACAGGCTCCTTCTATGCATACACTCAGTGTCCTCACCTTTGATGCTGCTCATGTATTGTGCTGGCTAGTGTTTATGTCAACTTGACTTAAGTTAGAGTCACTGGAGAGGAGGGAGCCTCCCCTGAGAAAATGCCTCCATAGGATCAGGCTATGGGAAGGCCTCTAGGGCATTTTCATAACTAGTGATTGATGGGAAAGGGGAGGCACCAGTCCATTGTGGGTGGGGCCATCCCTGGGATGGTGGTCCTGGGTTCTTAAGAAAGCAGGCTGAATATGCCAGCAAGATAGTGCTGAAAGGGCCCGGATATAGCTGTCTCGGGGGAAACTATACCAATGCCTGGCAAACATGGAGGTGGAAGCTCACAGTCAGCTATTAGATGGAACACAGGGTTCCCAAGGAAGGAGCTAGAGAAAGTACCCAAGGAGCTGAAGGGGTCTTCAACCCTATAGGTGGAAGAATAACATGAACTAACTAATACCCCCTGAGCTCATGTCTCTAGCTGCATATATAGAAGAGGATGGCCTAGTTGGCCATCATTGGGAAGAGAGGCCCCTTGGTCATGCAGACTTTATATGCCCCAATACAGGGGAACGCCAGGGCCAAGAAGTGGGAGCGGATGGGTAGGGGAGCAGAGCCGGGAGGGGGGAGGGTATAGGGAACTTTCTGGATAACACTTGAAATGTAAATGAAGAAAATATCTAATAAAAGTTGAAAAAAAAAAAAAAGCAGGCTGAGCAAGCCATAAGGAGCAAGCCAGAAAGCTGCACCCCTACCCCCATGGCTCTTCATGGACTCCCGCCTGCCCTGTTTGAGTTCCTGTCCTGCTTTCATTTCATGATGGACTACTGTGTGGAATAAACCCTTTCCTCAGCAAGTTGCTTTGGTCATGGTGTTTTATGGTTGCAACTGTAACCCTAGCTAGAAGAAACTATAGAATGGAGGATCCTTTAGCAAGGCCTTCTTTCCTTCCTTCCCTAGCACTCTACCTTAACACTACTTTCAAGTAACAGGGGGATTAGGAGGAACAGTTAATCTCCTTTCTAACTTTCATGAATTCATCTCCCAACTCAAGATAACTAACTCCTCAAAGAAAACGGGGAGAAACCCATTTCCATACACCAAGTTCCTTTCCTGTAGAATGACAACAGAAAGTATTCCAGCATCTAGAGATTTCGCTAAGCTCTCTCCACTGACAGGCTAAGTGGGCACACCCTGATTGGTCTCCGTGTTTTTCTATGCTCATTTGGCTCCGCCCACTCACTCTCACATCCTCAGACCAGGAGCACTGTGGCTCCCTGGGAACTGCACTTCTTCTCTAGCTGTCCTGTGTCCCACTCTTTACTTCATACAGGCTTCTCCTCAAATGTCACCCACCCCTGTGTGTTAAAACGCTTGATTGGAGACAAGGGGCTGACATGCGTGAGTTGGTACTGGGCACAGTGAGCAGGGATTGCAGCAAGCGAGATCCTGTCTTATGGTTTCCAGGAACAAAGGCAAGAGTTAGAAAAAGTTGGTTTGGGGGCTGGCAAGATGGCTCAGTGGGTAAGAGCACTGGCTGCTCTTCCGAAGGCCCTGAGTTCAAATCCCAGCAACCACATGGTGGCTCACAACCACCGGTAATGAGATCTGATGCCCTCTTCTGGTGTGTCAGAAGACAGCTACAGTGTACAGTGTACTTATGTATAATAATAAATAGATCTTAAAAAAAAAGAAAAAGTTGGTTTGAATAACTTCAGAAAAGCTCAGTAATCAATAACTGAATTTGGGGTGAAGGAGCAAGGACGATATTGACCTCAAATAGGAGCGTCCCTGGAGGGGGCCAGCATTCTGGAAATGGTCACCCTCAGGACCGTTATTAAGTGCCATCAGGAATTGGATAAACCTAGGGGATAGTGTCCCTCCAGGCTCAGCCAGAGCCCAGAGACCAAAGCATGACAATATAGAAAACAAAAGGTTACTGTAAGTGGCAGAGACATTCTCTTTAGCTGACATCCATCTCCATCCCTTTCTCTTGCATTTACGGTTATTACACTTCAGTGAATTCACCTGACACTCTCAGTAGTGTCCCCTGATAGAATATAACAATATTGAAACTTTTCAGTTTTATTGAGGTCACAGCTCTATCTCCAGAAGAAGAGGAGAGTGTAGATGCTCCTCAGTGCTTCTGCCAGTGGATGACTGCATGTGTGTGCAGAAATAGCTTTGTATGTGATTTTCAGTGATAACACTAGATGAGCATGGCTTATCAGCCCCAAACTATATTATATAAGGTGATACACTCTCCAAGAAGGTGCCAATAATTAAAAATACCTCTGCTGACAACAGAGATTGATTTTAAAACATGTGACAATGATTTTAAATATTTTTCAGGGGATGTAAGAATGTAAAACTAACATTTCTAGATTAAATAACACTGTGATGCAAATTATGTAAGTCTGCATTAGAAAACGTCTTACTATTCTTCAGCTATGATTTTGAAGTGTACAACTATGTACAACTAAACAGCCCATCAAATGCTTATACCCCTGAAAAGGTATGTGCTGGTTCATTTTATGCCACTTTTACACAGGGTGGAATCATCTGAGCAGAGGGAACTCCAGTTGAGAAAATGCCTCTGTAAGATCTGGCCATAGGCAAGCCTGTAGAGTATTCCCTTAATCAGTGATTGATAGGGGAGAGCCCAGCCCATTTTGGGTGGGGACATCCTTGAGCTCCTGGTTCAGGCTTTCAAAGTAAGCAGGCTGTGCAAACCAAGATGAACAAACCATTCAGTAAGCAGCTCCCCTCCATGGCCTCTGCACCAGCTCCTGCCTCCAGGTTCTCACCCTGTTGGAGTTCCTGTCCTGACTTCCTTCAGTGATGGACTATGGATGTGGAAGTGTAAGCCAAGCAAATCCTTTCCTCTCTAAGTTGCTGTTAGCGGTGGTGTTTCATCCTAGCAATAGTAACCCTAACTAAGACAATCTGTATAGTAGAGTTGGACAAGAATAATTTTGAGAACATTCCATAAAGATTGCTTCACATTCAAGTCCACAAAATACTTTTGTCTCCTTATGTCAGGGTATGCTAATGTCCTACAAGTAAAATTTTGCTAAAAAAAAAAAAAAACTCTTTGCTAAATAGCACATTTTCAGACTGAAGTGGCATCAGCCATGAGAATATTAGTTTCATAGCCAGTGCCCTGATTTTTTTCCCCTCATCTTGGAAGAGAAAGAGATCTCATGTCCTTCGTACAAGAATAGATTGAAGGGCTGAGCACACAGAGATCACCCAAGAGAGAGGTAGCTTCCCTGTGGCAACAACTATTCAGGAACAGTAGCTTACGGTTTCACTTTGAAAACTATGGAGAACAAAAAGATGCTAAAATCTGAAGCTTAGAGTATGTGAAAAAGAATGGTATGACTGGTGGGCTTGAGAAAAGGCTTGTGTTTGGGTTGCTGCCTGTCTGACAACTGGATGCTATATTTTCAGTAGGATATGTTACCCAACATCCAAACAGTCCTGAAGAAAGAATGAGCTGAGCCAAATGTATCTCAGTGCATCAACACCATCCTTAGAACATCCATAGGAGTGTTCTGTGTGTCAACCCCAGAAGAGGGATTCAGCTGGTCTGAGGTAAGGCCATGGAATCTTTAAACAACGTGTCATGTTTACATCTGCGGGTCTCAGGAAGAAGTAGATGCCAGATTTGGTCTATTTGGGAAGAATTTCTAATCCACTTGGTAAGTGACTCATTTATAGTAGATACTTTCCTCTTCTCTGAAAAAAAGGAAAAATAAATATGTGATGATTGGGCCAGAGAGATGACTGGGTTGTTGAGTGCTCGCTTCCTTTGCAAGAGCAAAGACCTGACCTTGAGTCCCCAGAGTCCCTGTACAACGTGTGGGTGTACCTGGTCAGAGAACAGAGAGTAAGGGTCTGTGGAATGCTAAGCCATGAACGGGACATATCTATTTTATCATTAACTTGCAGTAGTGCAGTTGTTCTCATCCCTGTGGGTCATTACCCCTTTGAGGGGTCATATCAGATATTTACATCATGACTCATAACAGTAGCAAAATTACAGTTATGAAGTAGCAACAAAAATAGCTTTATGGTTAGGGGTCACCACCACAACAGGAGGTGTTAAAGGGTTTACAGCATTTAGGAAGACTGAAAGATCATGAGTTAAAGATGATGGGGTATGGGGGAAATACTATGGTCATAGTCTCATGAACTCACAGAGGCTGCGGTTTTCTCAACAAGGCTTGCACTAGATCAGTAGCCCCATCAGTAGCTGAGGAGTCAATGGCTGGCAGAGGGAGAGTCAATTTTCTTCAGGCCCATAGTCTGAACCATGTGCCAGGGGGATAATCCCACACCCCTGTGCATATACAAAGCACAATTACATTCAGTGGATTTTTTTTTAACTGTAATGAGAATATGAAGTAGGAAAGAGAGTGTGGGCATTTGGAAGCAGTTGTAGGGGAGGAGATTGGATATAATAATACAATGCATATATGTATAAAGTTCTCAAATAACTAAAGTATGTATTTTTAAAACCTAGCCATGGTGACATCACTATAGTTTCAATTCTGGTAATATGGAATTCAAGTGAATTCTTGGAGCTTGCTGGCCTGTCAGCATAGCCTACTTGGTGAGCTTCAGGCCAAAGAGAGACCTTGTTCCAAAAATAGATGGTTCCTGAAGAATGACACCCAGGGTTGTTCCATGGCCTCCATATCATATATATTCACATGCATGCACACTTGTGCATATATGTACAAGCACACACATGAAAATGAGAGTAATTATCAAGAGCGGTGTTCTTGCTGGCCATGCTGTTTTCTGGGTGCTCAGAGAGCAGTATCAGTCATCATGCCTTGACACGGTCTGGGGCAGATGGTACCCATTTAAGCTTCCAAGCCAGACAGTAATTGCTCCTGACTCCAGATGGGCCATGAAACTTACTTCTAAATACACACATATCTCTGTGGCCTGCATATGTATGAGATTCTTGTGAATTAACTTTTTTTATACATTATAGAACTCAAAATGCTCCATTTTCACGTTATACAGGTGATTCTGATAGGAAAGTAATGATATCTCAAACAAGAAATTGAATCTGTATGTTTTAGCAATAAAGAAGGAAAGGGAGAGTAAAAGGAAGAGGGACAGAAGGGAAGAGTGAGGGGAGGGAGAGGGAGAGGAGGAAGAAGAGGAAGAGGAAGAGGAGGAAGAAGAGAAAGAGGAGGAGGAAGAGAAAGAGGAGGAGGAGGAAGAGGAGGAGGAGGAGGAGGAGGAGGAGGAGGAGAACGACCAATGAATTAGAGTAGAAAGAAAAACCTGAAGAGGTCTTTAGGTAATATGTGCTAATACTGCAGTCTGAAAAGTCAGTTGAATTAAACATCTAATCTGCATATTTGCATTTGGAAATGTTTCTATTGGCATTCATGTCTTGGCAAGTGCTAATTTTCTCTCAGTAGCAAGAATTTATCATCTGCAGCTCCAAGAAAAAGAGCCAACCACACGTGACTGGAAATCCCTTCTTAGAGGTATCCAACTGTAACCATCTACAAAATTGTGTAATATCACCCAGGAATAATCATTGTTGTCGTTTCAGATTTGACCTCTTAGCTTTTCACTTATTTCTATTTTCAGTGTGTTGAATTCAAGAAAAAGGGATCTGGAGACAAACACTGTATTAACTTTTACTGAAGGAATGTTTATTAGAAGACACTCCATCCCCAGGTCTCTGGATTTCTTGTATTTCATGAGCAGAGGTACTGGCTTCTTTTATTCTGAATTATATTTTCAAGGTTATTGATATAGCAGCACTGTGGAAGCTAGAGATGCTATCTCTACCCATGGCAAAAGGTAGATTTATTGTCTGATATAATAGAATAACATGTTATGAATTTGTCCATGTAATATCTTCTCATAGCCTATATCCTGAAGGCTTGGCCACTAGTCCGTGGCACTCTGGGAGGTGGTAGCATCCTTAGGAGGTAGGAACTAGTGGAGAAAAATTTGGTCCATATCCTTGTGGAAGGGAGATTAGATCACCGGGGTCATGCCCCTTTCAGGGATCCTGGGAAGCCCTCTGCCTGCTTTCTCTTCCCTGCTTCCTGGATGACATCAGTTCGTGAGCAGCTTTGCCCCACGCTGTCCTTACACGGTGTGATTCTGCCTCTCCACAAGCTTCGGGGCCATGGGACCTGGTAATCAAAAGACAAAAGAGCAGAGCACACAACACAAAAGAAGCTTTCTTCTTTTAGGCCGATTTGCGTCCAACATTATTTTACCGCACCCACAGAAAGCTGACTATCAGGAAACATTGGTCCAGGACAATGGTCCAGTGTGTTTGCTCACTACCTAGGACGAGCGCCCCTCACCTCAACATATCTCTCTTGTATAATGCGACTGACACATCCAAGTGCTACTGGCTCTGTGCATCACCTTGTGATGAATGGAACTCAATTGATGCAAACCCGGTAGTATTTTGCCATGTGATGTACAATCAATCGCTTTTTACCTTTGACACAGGGGTCTCCTCCTTTTACCAGTATTCATAAAGCTAAGGAGGATTAGATTAGTTTGCCAGCTTGCATGTAGAAGAGAATCTCAGAACCACTGTAGTACCCGGCATCATAGCAGTGGAGACGGAGTGCCAGAGACATGATTTCTGGAAGGAGTGATGGAGATTTATTGAGCCAGTCCAAAGGACTGGGGAGAAGTCGGGAATCTATAGAGAATATTTTGACTAATTGGTGTAGTCAAAAGAGAGACGGGTGCTTCTCAATTTTATCATTTGTTAATGAGGCCACCCTCAATAATAATTAAAAATTAATTAAAATTGGTGTGGTGGTAAAATGAGGAACAATTTGTATTTGAACACTTGGTACCCTGTAGGTGGCGCTGTTTGGGGAGGTACAAACAACTTAGGATGTGGGGCCTTTCAGAAGGGGTGTGTCAGTGGGGGTAGGTCTTTAGGATTTATGGACTGACCTCACTTCACTGTCTCTGCTTCCTGTGAGTGTGGCAAACATATGATCTCTCAGCTTTCTCCTGCCACAATGCCTTCCTTGCCATTATGAACATCTAGTTCTCTGAAACCATCAACCCCGAAGTACTTTCTTCGGTAAGGTGATTCTGGCCATGGTGTTTTCTAACAGCCACAGAAAAGTAAGTCATACCGCTAAGGGGGACAGTTAAGCATTGTTGTTTATTATTCTGTTCAAGTTTTAGCATCAAAATTTTATTGACTTCATAAAACAACCTGGGATATATTCCATTCTTTTCTTCCCTCTGGAAAACTTTGTATAAATTTCAAATATTTAAAAGATCTATAACACCACATATATCTAGAATTTTCCTTGAGGGAAATTCTAAATTTGGAGATTCACATTTCTTAGCAGGTATAGACTTATACCAGTTTTACATTAGTAATTTTGTTCATTTCTATGATCTATGTTTGCTAATTCTAAATATTTGGGGATATATATATAAAGGTTTCACCTGGAGCCCACCAATCATGTTCATTATTTTTGTCAAATGAGAAATATTGTTGTTCTTCATGTTACATCTCTTCTATCCTTGCCTAAGACTTCTTTTAGCTTTAACTGTTATTCACTTTAAATTTTCTTTTGAGATTTTTATTTTATGTATATGAATGTTAACCTGGATGTCTGTACTATACCATTTGTGCCAAGGACCAGCCTCAGCTTGGAAAGGGATTCTGAGAGAAGAGGTGTCTGGGAGTGGCAAAAAGAATAACTTGGCTGGGTGGTGGTGGCACACACCTTTAATCCCAGCATTTGGGAGGCAGAGGCAGACAGATTTCTGAGTTCGAGGCCAGCCTGGTCTACAGAGTGAGTTCCAGGACAGCCAGGGCTGTACAGAGAAACCCTGTCTCGAAAAACCAAAAACCAAAAACCAAAAAAAAAAAAAAAGAAGAATAATTTGAAGTCAAATTGTGGATCTGAGCTGAAGACCTGTGTTCTGCTTGGTACAGCTTTTCCAATCTGTTTCTCTCTATGTTCTGCTTTCTCTTTGGAGAATTTATATTCTGAATATATATATATATATATATATATATATATATATATATATATACACACACACACACACATACACACACACACACACACACACACACACACACACACACACACACATATATATATATATATATATATATATATATATATATATATATAATTTTAGAGAATTTATATTCTGCTTGCCTGCTATTCTAAGAGATCTCTCTGTCCATGCTCTGCTTGCTCGGTGTGTGTGTGTGTGTGTGTGTGTGTGTGTGTTCTCCAAGTAGTTCTCTTTTTATCCTAAAAATGTTCTCTGGATAGCTCATTTCCTGAAGAACACAGGTCCAGTCTCTTATTTTATATATCAATCCAGTCATTTACTCTAGGTTTTCCTTTTGATTATCTTATGAGTCTGTGTTCCAGGATCTCAGCCCTTTGATCCTTAGGAGATAATAAACATACGTTTTTTTCTTAAACATTGCAAAAGAATCTTTCTGCCTTTGTTAAGCATAAATGATATGCTAATTGGGTAGGACCCTGACCTGAAATTACCATTTCCAACAAGCCTGAGCCCAGCCTTACTCTGTTCCCTAGGCTCATCCTGAGCTCAGGAATCTATCTGCCTTGTAAACATAAACAACAAAACTCAGCTAGGTGGAATCTCCTGCAATCATCACTCCCTTAGTATCTTTCTGACAAGCTGGCTCACCGTGTACTGCTTTTGTTCCTTTAGATTCATGAAGCTCTTCATATAATTCATATTGCATCCTTATTTTTTTGCATAGATGACAAATTATATATTTTTGAACTCATGTATTTAGAGGTCTTTCCCATAGCCTGTCCTGAAGGCCCCAGTGTTTACCACTTTGCCTAGACATAACCACACCCTCAACTCCTGGACTTGTGCTATCTCTAATTATGGAGCCATTAACATAACAGGAAGAACATTCCTCAGAAGGAAAGAGTCGTCCAGTGCTAGTGGGTTCAGAAAATATGTACACTAACAAGCCCCATGACCACAGCAGCCATCTACAGACACTTGGTACACTGGGGTCCTGTCCCAGGGGCAGGAACCATGTCACTATGTCCCCACCAGCTTGGCATTGGTGAAAGAAACAACTTGAGGTCAATTATGGATACAAGCTGACAGCTCTGTATTCTGCTTGAGCTGGCTATCTGTATGATAAGCTCTCTTGCTAGAAAAAATTCTAAAAGCTCATCTCTTGCGCCAAAGCCCAGTCTTTTATTTACATNCCTGTCCCAGGGGCAGGAACCATGTCACTATGTCCCCACCAGCTTGGCATTGGTGAAAGAAACAACTTGAGGTCAATTATGGATACAAGCTGACAGCTCTGTATTCTGCTTGAGCTGGCTATCTGTATGATAAGCTCTCTTGCTAGAAAAAATTCTAAAAGCTCATCTCTTGCGCCAAAGCCCAGTCTTTTATTTACATATCAATTGATTGTCCACCCCAGGTTTCCTTTTGATTATTCCATGCATCAGCATCTTGTGACTTTAGCCCCTTAATTCTTAGAAGAAGACAGCAAGGACATTTTTTAACATAGCAAATGTATTCAGAGATCTGCCTGTCTTTGTAAACACAGACAATAAGCAAGCTGTATGGGATCTGGTTCTGAGATCACCATTCTCACCACTCCTGGGCCTAAACTACCTCTCCCAGGCTTACTTTGAACTCAGGAATTGGCCTGCCTTTGTAGACACAAATAAGTTTAGCTGGGTGGGATTTTGCCCTGTGATGACCACTCCCTAAATTTCTTTATTTCCCTCCTTAATATCTTTCTGATAAGCTGGACTCATAATGCAGCTGCCTCTGTTCTTTTTTAGGTCTGTGAAGCCCCTCATACAATCTATATTTCATCCTTATATTCTGCATAGTTGAGAAATTTTATATTCTTGCACTCCTGCTTTCAGAATTTTTTCCCACAGCCTTAAGGGCTGTCCTGAAGGTCACAGCATTTACCATTTTGCTAAGGAATGCCAGAAACACTCTCGAATGCTGTGGTCATGCAGGACATATGTGTGCAGTACTTTCAGAGGCCAGAAGAGGGAGTCAGATTCCCTGGGACTGATTGTTAGTTAGCATGGAGGTGCTGGGAATAGAACCCGGGTCTTGTAGAAGAGCAGCCAGTGCTCTTAACTGTTGAACCATCTGTTGAGCCCCTCTCTACTTCTCTACTTCTGTGTGTGCTCAGGAAGCTGATGGCCAGTGTTTACTTTTGTTTTAATCTGTGCATTTAGATTGTAAATTAAGCATGGCAGAGATTCCATCCCGAAGAGCTGATAAGTCCCCTTTCTTTACAGTTCACTTGAAAATCTTTTATTAAAATGACTCTCCCTTGACCCATGGGTTATTTAGAATTAAATGTCTTCAAATATCAAACATAGGGAAATATTTCAATCAGCTCTATCTCACTGGATTCCAAGTTGTCTTTAATTGTAGTGTAGTCAAAGAATGCAGAACACTCTGTTATTAAGACTCTTTACTTTGGTGTGATTAACGTTATAGCCTGATGACATTTTTTGTAAATGTGTGCATGTGTCTAAAAAGAATGCTTATTGGGAAATTATTGGTCTACTGCTTCCTGCATATCCATTTGACAGACCTTGTAATTGGGTCTTGTTTATTATTACTAAAATTTCATTAGGGATTCTTTTTTAGTGAGAAATGATTATGTCAAAAATGTCTTATTGTAATATTAACTATATTTTAATTTTTTCATTTTTTGTTTTGTGTATTTTGAAGTTACATGTGATTTGATTATCATAAAGTATTTTTCTCTATAGCTGGGAAGGACTTCTCCATAAATACTACTATCTTTGGTATTAACACACTACATTTTTTTTCCAATTAGATTGTGTACTATAGTCAATATTTCCCTATTCTTACATTTTAACTGTCAGATTATAAGCAGACAATAATTGGGTTTTTTTTTAAATCAGCACAGCTGTCTTTGTCTCTTGAAAGCAATTTACATCTAATATGATTACAGATCTATAAGGTTAAAGATAGCATCTTAACATGGTTGGATTAATACTTTGGCCCCATGTGTTTGTGTTTTATAATGAGTGTTCTGAGCTCCTTCTTTTGATTTGATCTGTGGACAGCAGCCTCACCATCTTCAGAGGGAAAGGAAATAGAATTGACGACGAAGATGCACAAAAATCGTGTGGTCTGGGAGAATCGTGACACATTATAATGAGATCACTTTTTTTAAAGACCCACGCTGTCAGTGGTTTTTGAAGAGTGATGTGGGCATGTGGAAGCACATGACCACATATGTTTTTGATTTTTCAAAGGAGGCACATAACATTATTTTCCTCTTGATACCAGCACTGGGGAAATTCTGAAATTAATGTCTTAGAAAGAATGGCTCGCGAGGCAATCTTCAGGAAAAATAAATGGCGATTGCCAAGCTAGAATGTGTTAATTTGAAATGCCAAATAAAATTATCTGCATTTTCTCTGTGAAAGAATCGCTAGACCAGCAAAACAGAAAGTGATAGATAAATAATTCTGGAGCTCAACAAGCGGTTTGACGTAAGGCCCACTGGATGGACATGCTGGAGACGGACAGGCTGGAAGACATTCTAATTGCTTTCTTTTAGAGCTGGTTAACCAATGGTTGCTAAAGCTGCCCATTCATCATCTTGGTCCTCAAGTGACTCAGGACTTTAAGCAATGACTCGGATAAATATTTAGAAATAATGCTATAAAACTATGTGTGGTGTGAAGCTGCAAGGGAAGAAATATGTGTTGAGTGATAGAAAGGGATTCAAAAGGGACTTTTAAGTCCCTCATTGTGGTGGGTGGGTAAAGTCAGGGGCATGAATACACACACACACACACACACACACACACACACACACACACACACAAGTGGGTTCAGAAATCGCCACTTGAACCATACAAGCACTGATCTCAGTTAAACAAGAATAGTTTATTGAACACACACCTTAGTACTGAACGTTCAGGACTACAGACAGGACTCAGAAACCTGATTGAGGTACTAGTGTGCTCCCAGGACAGACTTTTTATAGGAAAAAACTTTTATAGGTTTAAAATTTTAAGGGGCAAGGAAAGGAGGAGCAGTTGGCTCACTAGGCAAAGTATTATCAGCTAACCTGTAAGCTGATTGGTCCTGAGTAAGGTAAGGGGTTGGTGGGGGGTGGCGCTGGTGAATGGGAATTTCAGAACATTGAGATAACAGAACATGGAGTACTATAATACTTTTTGGCTTATTAGTAGCCACAGTGTCAGTCCTAAAAGCCACACTGAGCTCATACGTAGGTGCAGGAAGGCTTGCCTGGTGGCCAGCTCTGACTCAAGCTATTTTAGAATAACAATTCATATTGACCTTTGATTTGATGGGTCTTATGTCAAGCTTCATGGAGCTTCTTAAGATTATCAAACATCATACAGACAAAACAGGGTGTGTGGTCAGGATGTTCTTGCTCTAAGCCATGCCACTTCTCTGTGTTAATGACTGGCAGGCATGCTACAGCAACAAACCAAATAGCGGGCAGGCATAGAACCAAATGGCTACAGCTATTCTGAGCATGGGCGTCAGACCATAATTATATGCATATATACAAATATATGTCAGGGATTTGTTCTTGCCCATGGGATGGGTCTCAGTTTAGGCCAGTCAATGGTTAGCCATCCCCTCCATCTCTGACTCAAAGATGCCAAATCACAAGGAGGGCAAAAGGGAGGACACTTGAATCTCACTCAGAAGGGGAAATAAAATAGACTTGGAGGTAGATGGATGGAGAGAACTGGGTGAGCGAGGGGGTGGGGAAGGGGATGAGGAGGGAGAGCAGGGGAGAGAGAATGAAAATCAGCAGAGGAATGGGAAGTGGGGGTGGGAGGCATCTCTAGGATGTACCAGAGATCTGGGATGCTCCAGGGAGTCTAACTCCCTGGAGTCACTATGAGAGTGACTCTAGCTGAGACTCCTAGCAGTGGGGGATATGGAGTCTAAAACAGGCACCTCCTGAAGCCAGGCAGAACTTCTAGTGGATGGATAAGAACACCAACCCACCCACAAAACTTTTGACCCAAAATGTGTCCTGCCTATGAGAAAATAGTTTTAAAATTCAGTTGTTACTAGAGGCATAAAAAAATGTTTCTCTATTCCATTCTTCCTTGTGGCCAATCCCCTTCTCAGGCCTAATTTCCATTATTTTTAAAGCTATCTCTAGGAGCTATTAACTCATTTTGGCTTCTCAAGATAAGGCTTCACTCTGTGAAATTGCTGTGTAAGCCAGACTGGCCTTGAACTTATGGCCATCCTTCTGTCTCAAAGCTGTGGTGCTCTCTCTGCCTCAGCCTCCTTTTGCTGGCATTATGGATGTGTTTTTGTGATTCCGGAAGCCTTGGATATTTCTTTTTGTTCCTTAAAGAATTAGGAGGAAATAGCAGGTTCCTTGGGAGGTAGAGTCTACTGGGAGGGCTTCAGTAATGGGAGCCCAGTCATTTCCTCTCCTCTCTTGGCCCTCCAGCCATAAGACTGACAGTTTGGGCCCGTCATATACTTCTACCATGATGTATATCACAGGGCCTGAGTGATGCCAATCAATATGGACAAAACCCACTGAATAAACCTACACTAAATCTTTTCTCTTTGTAAGTAGGGCTTAGGTATTTGGTATAATCAGAGGATACTGACAAACACACTTCTTAACAACTTCTTTTGTTGCCTGGAGTCATAGGTGATTGGTTTTATTTGCTTAATTTACCATGTCAGTCAATAAAGTATCAAGGGCGAATGGAACAAACTCCCTCCGAATTAGCTGCAAACTCTCTGGCGTAGCTTTCTGTTGAGGCTTCTCTCCAGAACTGTCTGTTCTCTTGCCCCGGGTCAGACCTGCTTTTCTCAGGGACTGCTCCTTAGCTGGAGTGACAACATTGTTACCACCTCTGAGTCCCAGAATCTTCTTGGCTTCTTCCCAGAACTCCATTTCTCACTTGGCTCGCTTTGGTTTGCTGAAGCAGCTACTGCTAGGACCTTATGACAAAGCCTATCAGACGATGTTTTGAGGCCTTAAAAAATGTTTTATTGTGTCTTCCTCCTAACCTCACACTTAAAGGGCAATAAATTCAAAAATAAAAACTTATTTTCCCTTGCCGTCTGAGGGGAACTGCTCAGTTCCCTGTGGCTCACGCTTTGGGCCGCTGTTCTGGCTGTTGGTACGTCTTCTCATGATGTGGATGTTATTTGTTTGATGAGCAGAGGGCTGCTCCCCTGGCGGGGGCGGGGGAGGGGCGTTGCTCTGCAAACATAGTGACTGTTTTGTTTATTTCTGACTCTTTGCCCAAGACTTTTGAATGGCCTGGTCAACTTTCCCAGAAAGGGATCTTCCTATCTGCTACCTGTGGAGTGGGATGAGGGTGGAGCCATGGGCCTGACTGGCAGTGTCCACAGCCAGAAGACCCCCTGCTATTGCTCAGCCCAATCCCTTCCACACAGCCCCTCTCTACATGTCACCTCTCTCTGCTCTTCCTGATTCCCAAAGATCCAACGTTCCTGGTTCAGTTTCTCCCTGGATTACACTCTCATCTTCTGCCATAGAAAAAGAGGACCATTTTCTACCATGTAGGCCAAAGGAGGGCTCATTGGTCTAATAGTTCACATGAAAGTGAAAGTCAATTTCTAGCTTTTATAGTTAACCATTCCACCAACTTTAGAGACATTAGGACATTTATATTAGGAAATTCAGGCCTCAAATTAATCTGTTTGCTATGTTGCTAATTTATATTTCTATAATCCCTCCCTATTGCTGATTTAGTTACAAATTCACTATAAATTATAAAATACACTCAAATCAATCCCTCCCTAGTGCTAAGTTATATTTCTACTTTTGTTGGTCCAGAAGATTTAAAAATCACCGATTTCTCTTGTTTAAAGCTTCCAAACTGTGGAGGCCACTTCATATCCACTCCTCACTCCTGTTTCCTTTGTCCTTTAAAAAACTTTTAGATGACATCTTAATAATAATTCACAAGCAAACAGGTATAAGTGTGCATGTGTTCTATTTGCTGTGTTTTTTCTCTCTCTCTCTTTCTTTCTTTCTTTCTCTCTCTCTCTCTCTCTCTCTCTCTCTTTCTTTCTTTCTTTCTTTCTTTCTTTCTTTCTTTCTTTCTTTCTTTCTTTCTTTTTTTTTTGGTTTTTCGAGACAGAGTTTCTCTGTGTAGCCCTGGCTGTCCTGGAACTCACTTTGTAGACCAGGCTGGCCTCGAACTCAGAAATCTGCCTGCCTCTGCCTCCCAAGTGCTGGTATTAAAGGAGTGCGCCACCATGCCCAGCTGCTGTGTTTTCTTAGATGGTTTTTGTTTGTTTTCGTTCTGCTGTGAACTTCTCAGAACCTAAATGATGCCTAATTTCTTTGTAAAAAAAATCTGAGAATCAATTTATTTTTTCTCAGTGCTATAGCAAAATATTTGAAGCATGGTACTTTGATAGAACAAAGTGGGTTTCCGGTTTATTTAGCTCACTATTTGGAAGGTGAAATATCAAAAAAGACACAGGGCTGACTCTGATGAAACAACCTTCCTTAGTATAATAGATGATGTCATTGTGTGTAACTGTGTGGTATAGAAAGAGAGACAGAGATAGAGAGACAGACAGAGAGACAGACAGACATACAGTCAGACACACAGACACACAGACACACAGACATCGAGGGGGTGGGAGAATCATAGGGTCAGAAAGAAGCTTGAAAGAAACTCCAAAGTCAGGCTAATCTTTTAAAAGAATATTTCTTGCATGGGGTAAGTAAAATTTACAAGTTAATTCCTTTTTTAGTGGCAGCATCTCAAATATACCCCCAATCCCTAAATAATCTACCATCTCAATGTTAGCATATTAGGGCTATCTCTAACTTACTAGCCATAGGGATGAGGGCTATCTCCAACTCAGGCTCCTGGGGGTTTCCTTTTGTTTGCTAACACTTCTGTTATTACAGGGAGTCTCTAGATTTGGTTAGTTTACATCCTGTTTCCTTCCGTGGGCTTTGAACCAGCGTGACTCTAAGTCTTTTCCTTCCTGTGTTGTTCTTGTGACAGATCTAAATCTGGGAAAGGAGGGGATGTCTGAGCCAATGGTAGTTTCTGTTACAGCAGCTTCTGTTTAGGTGTTATTATTGTACCATTCACTGAAGCATGCCACACACCAAGTGTGCAGGCTGTGGGACCTGCAAATGTTTGTTTCTCCTGGGATAATGTGACTCACCAGACAGTTGTCAGGGACACATGCTGCATATGTAGGGAGAGAAGTAAGGGAGAGTTGAGATCGGCTCTATTGAGTATGAAGCTCCTTTTTTAAAATCAAAGTTGTTAGCCCCTCATAGCACTAAGAAAAATTTTTCTATATGTGCCAGGCCTATGACTGATGGGGTTACATAAGGAGAAATCTTCAGAGTCCGCTAGCCTGACTCCACAAGTCACTGGGACATGCTACCTGGAATCTCAAAAGAAACGCTGATGTAAACCCACATGTCTCCTGGTATAGGAACAAGTAGGGCCTTCCCACCCTAAGTAGTCTAGAATAGAAACAATCTGTATGCAAGTGCTGTTTTCCTTCACAAAGTGTTTCAAAGTAGTTTTTATTATTGTGCAGAAAAGAAATTATAGCCAAGTACACATTTAATTCCAGCACTTGGGAGGAAGAGGAAGGCAGATCTCTGTAAATATGAGGCCAGACTGGTCTACAGAGCAAATTCCAGGACATTCCGTGTCACACAGGGAACCTTGTCTTGAAAAACCAAATATCAAGTAAATATAAAAATCTCCATAAATTCTAATAGCAAATAGATTTGTCCTCATAGAGTTTTTCTGTGAGAGAGTTAATGATTCAAGTAAAGAGAAAGGAATAAGCACTTACATGAAAAATAGAACATAAAAATTTCAAAGAAAATTAGGGGTGTTTCACAAACTTTTTAAAAACAAACAAAGGTAGGGCTGGAGAGATGCTCAGTAGTGAAGACCATGGCTGCCCGCGCAGAGGATTCGGACTGAGCACCCTGCGTCCATTCGCAAGGTCATTATCATTTGTAACTCCAACCCTAGGGGATGCCATGCTCTCTGCTACCCTCTGTGGACACTGCACATGCGTGGTACACTGCACATGCGTGGTACACTGCACATGCATGGTACATATACAAACACGCAGGCAAAAATCTCATACATGTAAAATAAATATTGAAGATTTGATTTTCTAGAAAAGAAGACAGAAAAGTTTGTTTGTTTGTTTGTTTGTTTTTAAGGTCAAAGCATCTAATATTCTGAAATAGGTATTTTCTGGCTAATCTGGCAGGGTTGAAGGCTACATTGACTGAATATATTACACAGCTCCGTGGTGTCTCCATTATCCTTTTGTGGGATGTTTGATTCATCCTTCAAAGAAAGTGTCATTTTGAAAAAAAAATCATCTTTTTACATCAAAACAAAGACTCTGGGAAGATTTGTGTAGGCATCGTGGTCTGTTGTCTTTCTATCATCAGAGGACCTCAAATATTTTTCTACGTGATCGGGATGATAACAACTTAGTCATGTGACTAGTGGCCATGCTTAATATAACCCATAGCGAGAACACTGGCAGCAAATGGGAGCGGCAGTCCCATCCGTAAGCCTAGAAGCAGCTGTTAGTTTACAAGGACCCTAAAAACACAGTACTTAATTTCTTTCTAACTTCCGCAATAGTTAAGTCTTACAGAGGCTAAAACCCTGTTCACATAGACACTTAAGACCAGTCATAGAGGATCCTGAATGAAAATTACATTCACACTCTTCAAGGGCACTTGTCTGTCCGTGCGACTTTTGATGCGCTTAGAGAAGATGTCATGTGACTTTAACATCAAGTCTGTGCTGGAGGAAACCTAAGTGCCCACTAAGTGACGAATGACTAAGGAAGAGATGGCTCATATAGTGAGTGGAAGAGAAAGCAGTCATAGAAGCATTACATCCTGTCATTGCAATGACGCCGACGGAGCTGGAAATCACTATGTTTAGAGAAATAAGTGGGGTCCAGCTTGGTGCCACCACTCGCATAGAATCCAAAAGTAAAGTTGATCTCACAGAAATAGACAGGAGGATGGTGCTTACCAAGAAGCTTTGAGAGAAGGAGGAAGTAATGGGGAAACTGATGACTAGGCACCACGTTGTGGCTGGACAGATGTAAGGAGTCTGCTATGTGCTTTCAGTCAGTGACAAAAGATGACAATCACAGAACATGGGGAGTGGGTGGCATTTTCAATGTTTCACAATAAATGGTGAAGACCTTCATATTGGCTCTTAACTTGACACATACCTTGTCACCTGGGACAGGGAATTTCACACGGGAAGAGGGAATTTCAACCAAAGAATTACTCAGATCAAACTGGCCTATGGGCATGACTCTGGGCCATTTTCTTAACTGCTGGTTGATATAGAGAGTCCAGGCTACTATGGGTGGTGCCATCTCTAGATAGGTGGGTCTGGTCTGTATGAGGATGGTAGCCAATCAAGCCAGAGAAAGCAAGCCAGTAAGCAGCATTCCTCTATGGTCTCTGCTTGAGTTCCTGTCCTGACATCCTTTTATAAGATTGTAACATGTAAGATGTAATAAACCCTTTCTTCCCCTCATGTTGCTATTGGTGGATGTGTTTATCACAGCAACAGAAAGCAAACTAGGATGTGTGTGTGTGTGTGTGTGTGTGTGTGTGTGTCTTGATTTATATATCATGACATCATGTGACTCCTCTAAACACAGCTTCTATAAATACTAAAGGGGAAAAAGCTCCCCCTTCTAAGAAACTCTGAGGTTTATGTTTATAGGTGACTACCCACTCAGATATAACCTTAGACACACTTTGCTTTAAAGCATCGCAAGCTCATGTCATCTCTTAGGCATGCCATCCAAAACTGTAGCATTTTAACCTTCATGCTGGACTGCATGGGTGAAGTGGGGTAGAGGAAGACTCTAATGCTCTGGGTGGCTTCTCTGTTGCAGGGATCAGAGCCCAGGCCCTTATAGTTGTGGAGCAAACAGTTTTCTAAGCCATGATGGCTTTGCCCTCAACAATGAGGGTTATTCTGCTTTTACAACTCTGCTTCTCTTCTTTTTACACTAAGAAGCCCCGTGGGATCAGGAAACAGGGAGGTTTGTTCTTCTGAAGTAGAATAGGGACTGAGTGGAGGGTGTTCTGCTTTAGGTCCCAGTAATCATATCCATCCCAGTGATTAGTACACATTAATGTCCGGGGGCCATTTACTCAGAGTTAATTATTTATAAAGATCTGAAAGGAGATACAGATTGAAACCAGAATAAAAGCAAATCATTCCAGAACAGCACGCTCTGCACAGGTGCCAGGCCCGGCTTGTCTGCTGGCAGTCCTTTCCTTAGAATCTCGTGGCTGCACAAGCCCTGTCTAAGAGTGTTAGGGGCAACCTCCTAACTGCATGGCCTTGGCGAGCCTCACAGGTCTCCTTTAGACTGTGACCTTTTCATTAATGTGGGCCAATCTACTATCTTTAGGGGTTAATTATGGTGTTTTGATTCCTGATCCCAATGTGGTAATGAAGTAAACTCTGAAAAACCCACCCACAGGGTGTCAGACCAGGTGTCCAGGTCTATGAGCTGGATCACGCATATGTGGGTTGGGCGCCAGGAGAGCCGGCTGCCACTGTGAAGTTATCTGTATCATTTGATATTGCTGTAGCAGTAAATTACCACAGTTTAGTTTTAAACAATACTAATTTATTATACTCCCCTAATAAGAAAAGGAAAAGTTCTGAGGAGCCTGGAGTTTCTGCTAGCTTCACAAAGAGCAGCACAAAGAAAAAGAAAAAGTCCCAGAAGGCACAGGAGGACTAGAACGGACCTGCTTGGTGGGAGGGGCATACCTAGTGGTGGCGACTCCTGCCCATAATAAACACACACACACACACACACACACACACACACACAGAGAGAGAGAGAGAGAGAGAGAGAGAGAGAGAGAGTCATGGCCTAGTTAGGCTCAATTGTAGCCAGTCTTTGTTACTTTGTAGGTTCTTCTTTTTTTTCATCCTTCATCTTTAGGGGAGTCTTATCCTTCATTTCCCTGGATTTGCCCCCTATCACTAGATAAAAGAGAAAGAAAGGTAGGAGAGAGAGAGAGAGAGATCCCTGAATCTAATTTCTTTAATTTTGTTTCTTCTTTGGGCATGAATACTAACAAAGCAGAATCAACCCCCTGCATGACCAACAACCACCACCAACTTCCTCTCAGGGCCCTAAGCACTTATGCACTCTCTGAAAAGTTCCCAGAATTCCAAACATCGCCCAATTGCACAAATTATCTGTAGCTGGCAAAAGTTTGCTTCTACTAGAGTATGAGGGAAATTATATTCAGCTACTGCTGATCTCCCAAGGCAGCCCCTCATCCCTATACCTGGTGTTAAAATGACTAAAAACATCACTAAACTCAACCAGGTTTTCATGTAGAATCTCATGGTTCTGCGACAGCACAGTTCAGCAAGCTCAGACCCTGCTTCCGTGATGCCTGGTCCTTCCCAGATCTCAAGGCTCAGGGTTCTCCTCTGTCAAAGTCAGCTGTGCCGGTGTTTTAGTCAATGCTCTATTGCTGTGAAGAGACACCATAACTAGGGCAATTCTTATAAAGGCAAACACTTAATTGGGACTGGCTAGCAGGTCCAGAGGTTTAGTCCACTCTTGTCTTGGTGAGAAGCATGGCAGGTACGCATGCTAGCAGACCTGCTGCTGTATAGGGAGCCAAAAGTTCTACATTTAGATCAGCAGGCAGTAGGAAGAGAAGGAGGAAGCCACTGGGCCTGGCTTGGACTTCTGAAACCTCAAAGCCCACCCACCTACTACAATAAGGCCACACCTCCTAATTCCCATCAAGTAGTGCTAATCCCTTATGACCAAACATCTAAATATATGAACTTATGGGGGCCATTCCTATTCAAGCCACCACAGTGGTTAGCACAAATATATGTGTGTGCCACTCTTACACCTTTACTTAGGGCTACCTTGCAATGCTTGTTGTTGTGGTTCCTAGACATCACAGCCAGGTAGGACTATTGGTTACTTCACTTCCATGGCAGTTTGTATAGCACCATCCACTCCCATGAGATTTGCTCCCCAGGGAAGAAGCTTTCAGGTCCGATCCAGCTTGGATCCTCTGAGTTGAGTCCTGTGTTAGACATGTATGGTGTCTTTGGCAATAGGGATTACTTCATCCTCTGGGAGGTAAACAAGGTTAGCAGCTTATGTTGTTTGCAGAGTCTCGTGGACTCCCCTGACCAAAACATGCTTGATATTGGGATATTTGTTAGATGGTATGATTTTTGTTTTTAAAAAGCAGAACACATCTTTCGGTAAATAGGGGCAACTGGCCTATATTCGTGAGGCAGAGGTATAGTGTGGCTGCAGGAACGAGAACCCCAGAGCAGTGGTACACAGTGGAAAGAAATATGAATTTTCACTAGAATGTGTTATTTTGTTCTATTGAAAGCAGTGGGGCCAGTCATCTATAGGATGGAAAACAGGGCTCCCAATGGAGAAGCTAGAGAAAGTACCACAGGAGCTGAAGGGGTCTGCAACCCTATAAGAGGAACAACAATATGAACTAACCAGAACCCCCAGAGCTCATGTCTCTAGCTGCATATGTAGCAGAAGATGGCCTAGTTGGCCATCATTGGGAAGAGAGGCCCCTTGGTATTGCAAACTTTATATGCCCCAATACAGGGGAATGCCAAGGCCAAGAAGTGTGAGTGGGTGGGTAGGGGAGCAGGGCCGGGGGAGGGTAGAGGGCACTTTCGGGATAGCATTTGAAATGTAAATTAAGAAAATATCTAATAAAATTTTGGAAAGCTGTGGGGCAAGAGCAAGAGGTACACATTACCTATCCTAATGCAATAATATATTCAAAATCAAGTGTTCCATTTGGCTAATTCACAAACATCAAATAATAAAATAAACTCCTATAGCTAAAAGCCAGTGATAATATTTCATATTCTGTTAATAGCATTATTGAATAACTAAAGACTTACTTGGTCTAAAGACTTCATATGTATATGTGAAATGAAAAAACTTAAAATGATTAAGCGGTTTCAAAAGCACACTAAACACAATTACATGTTGAGCGGTGGCAGAGAGAATAAAAAGGAAATTATTTCCCATCTTCAAGCCACTTGAAACTTAGTAGGGTAAGTTAACCCAACATAGCAAGCAAGAAAAAAATTAATAAAGTATTGCAGATCAAAATGATGTGCTTGGCTCCCCTCCTGTGAGGCCATTATAGAGAGATCTTTCAGCAGTAAAGAGATAATTAAGGTTTTGACCCTCTCTGATGCTAATAACTCCCACAGGACAAAGAAGCTTCTCTTGTTCAGGAAGCTTTCAGCCACCCACAGTGGCCACAGGCTCAGAGCATGGTGGGAGCTTTCTCTTCCCACCTAGCACACAACATGGGTGCACAGAGGCCAAAAGTCCAGCCCTCATTCAGGATGGTTGTGCTTCTACTTGACTGGCTTTAGAATCACGTGGAGACACATCTCTGGAAGCATCTGTGAGGATGTTTCCAGAGTTGTTTAATTCCAGGGAAGGCTCTCCCTGAGCAGGAGCTGTTCACTGTTCTAATGGGTTTCAGTCCTGGTATGAATAAAAGGAAAAGTCAAACTTGGCCCCAGTGGTCATCTTAGCCTCCTGACTGACTACGTGCACAGTGCTACCTCACACATCCTGTTCCCATGTCTTCCCTTCCATGCTGGGCTGTATCCTCAAACCATGAGACAAAATGAACCTTTCCTCATTAAGTTGCATTTGTCACAGCAATGCTATATATATGCAGTGTATATTATATATAGTATATATGCTCCACATATATATATGATGTTTATACATGATGTATATACGTGATAAATATATATTATGTATATATGATGAATATATGTGGTATATATATATATATATATATATATATATATATATATATATATATATATATATATATATATATATATATATATATATATATATATATATATATATATATATATATATATATATATATATATATATATTGCAGGGATCATAAAGGACTTATCTGGATGAGGGCATGAGTAGGATAGGTCTGCACATAGTCTACAAAATGCTTCATGAAAAGGCAATTGTCATAAAGAACATCCTAAAACTTCCAAAGCCACGGGAAAGCAACCCCTGACAAAAACATTCTGGCAGAAGGAGCCCGGCAGGAGAAAGTGCCCCAGCATTTTAGCTGATTTTTATGTGTAATAAGTCTTAAGATTTGTGGCTCAGCAGATCAAAGGAATCTCTGAAATAATGTTCCCTGGTGCACATTTTCTGCTACATTCTACATTGATTTATACCTACTCTGCTGACTCTTGAAATTTAATAAAACCTTCAGCTTTGGCTTAAAATTTGAATTATAAAGAAATATGGTCAATAGTTTATTTAAGACTTGAAGTTCTTTTCTAAAAAAAAAAAAAAAATTCCAAAAACAGGCTCTCCTCAGATGCATAAATCAAGGGCAGCAAACTGAGCTGTTGAGTCATAGCTACCTCTCCCCATTATTCTGTAAATAAAAGTGGGTTTTGTTTGTTTGTTTTAATATGGCTTCTGTCATTTTTCTCCATATTGTCTATGGCTGCGTTAGCACTGGACCTGTTAGGTACTGTAACTGCCATGGGGACCAAACAGCCCATAATCTAAAATATTTACTTCCTAGCTGTATGAGAAAAAGAAATTGCTGAAATCAGAAAGTACTGGCATATGTTGTAACAGGAAAGATCATTTGACTAAATGAAAGAAGCCATTCTTAAAGGACCAGACATCACAATTCCCTTTATATATGTATGGTGTGGGCAAATCTATGGAGACAGGATGATAATGATGGCTTTAAGACTGGGGCTTGAAAAAGACATGAGTGACTATCACCTGACATGTTGGGCTTTGTTGTTGGTAGTTGTTGGTTTGTTTATAATGAAATGGTCTCAAGCTTGAATATAGGTATAAAATTTGGAAAATTCTGTGAATGCACCCCAACAACTTGCATCTTTTAAGTGGGTGAATTTGACAAATGAAGTGTATTTTAAGTTTTATCTTGAGACAAAGTATGAGGAGTTGCTAACTTCTAATTGAGATCATAGAGTCAGAATCCCAAAATGTAGAGCAACTTTATCTTATTAGTTATGTGACTGTGTCAGAAGTGATTAAGGGTCCCACTGTCGGGCCAGGTGAGCTCTGAATGTGACACTGACTGCATGGACCACTCTGTGTTCACCTATGACTTGACATGGTGGCTATAAAGACTGGAATCATCTATAACTGCCAGCTGGAGGACATCCATGTACTGTAACAATGTAGCAGCTCCAGGGCAGGGAACTCAAGATACAGAGTTTCAAGGGAGAAAGCAGCTGCAGCAGGCTCTCTTATACCCACTTCGAGGAGATGCAGAGACTTTCGACAGCCACCCCTGCTTTGTGTCATGTCCATAACACAGCTCCTCATAAGTCAAGGCATCAAGAACTGAATCAAACCAAAGAATTGGTGCATTTAAAGTTGCATTATTTTCTCTTTGCATTTTACCATGCAATGTTCATTCTTATAGCCTATGAAGCTGGAATTTGTAATACTTCCAATTTTATTTTACAGAAGTGTCACATGACCCAAGCAATCATTCTAAAAAACAGTAACAGTAGCAGCAGTAGCAACAGCAGCAGCAGCAGCAGCAGCAGCAGCAAAACCCAACCTTTTATTTTATGTGTATGAGTACTTTCCCTATATGGATGTATGTGCATCACATGCATGGCTGGTGCCCTTAGAGGTCAGAAGAGCCCACTGGATCCCCTGGAACTGGAGTTATAGATGGTTGTGACGTACCCTCTGGATTCTGGGAACTGAACCCATCAAGTGCTCTTAACTGAGCCATCTATTTCTCCAGCCCAGCAAGCTGTCATTCTTATCGCCTTTATAGAGCAGCCAGAAGAAAACTGCTGTTTTCTTTCATGGGAAATAGTTCCTCTGAACACAGAAAGGATTTTAGCTCTATATGGGGGTAGTTGGAGCAATCTAAAATAGAAATTGACAGCTATATGCTGTCTTCTATTTTCTCTTCAAATAAAAATACATTTTGGTGTTTACATTTTTTTTGAAGATTTTATTATTGTGTGTTTGCACTTGTGTCTGTGAGTGTCTGTGTCCTTGGAGGCCAAAAGATTATGTCAGGTGCAATGGGCGTTGCAGTTACAGGCAGTTGTGAACTGTACATGGACTCTGAATCTACATCCTCTGCAAGAGCAGCAAGTGCTTTCAACCACTGGGCCATCTCTCAAGCCTGAGTATTTACTTCTTAAAGTCATATTTACTCCAGATGTGTGGGAAAGCCCACACTGAGGGGGGGGGGCAGTTTAATACTGTGTTCTTTGCCAGATCCAAGTGGGTGGTTGTACCAAGAAATGTAATGAAATGTAGAGTGAACATTTATTGGTCCTCCTGTGCCAAACAGATGGGAGAAGAGGTGAAATGAATGCACGGTCTCCTAGCAGGGCTGAGGCAGAATGAACTGCTTGTTTTTCTAAGCCATGTGCAAACAGTCCAGAGCCAGAGTCAAGAGGGAGTTTTTGAAGGTTAGAAATGAGAAAGACCAGCCGGGCGTGGTGGCACACGCCTTTAATCCCAGCACTCAGGAGGCAGAGGCAGGCGGATTTCTGAGTTTGAGGCCAGCCTGGTCTACAAAGTTAGTTCCAGGATAGCCAAGGCTATACAGAGAAACCGTGTCTCAAAAAAAAATTATAGAAACCTGTGTTTAAAAAACAATTATGTTTTCCTTTTTAAAGCATCAAAAGAGAGAACTTCTGAATAGTATTAGTTGTCTGTAGGTTACTTCAATAGACGTGGCTAGGTTACAAGGAGGGAGAATGACCAGGAGAATCCTTGTTAGAGATGGTATAGGAAAGGAATCAGACTTACTTATCTTAGTCATGAGTGCTTGCACCAGCCAGCTCATCTGGGGCTGCATTAGGATAAATAGCATTGTCTTCATTTGAAAAAAAAAAGATGCTTTCTAAAACAATATTCAGACTAATAATCAATATGGTAATTTTCAATTTAATATATATGTAACCATCATATATTTTATATGTTCTTTATAATAATGCTCTCTTTGGAAATTTGACATTCCACAGCACATTTTTATTCACTTTTAAATTTATTTTAAAATTGTGTTTATATATGGGAAGGTGGTAGTGTCCATGGCTGCAATGCTCATGGAAGCCAGAAGAGGGTGCTGGAACTTCAGGAGCCAGACTTAAATGTGATTGTGAGCTGTCACATGTGGGTGCTGGGAACTGAGCTTGGGTCCTCTGCAAGAGTAGCAAGTGCTTTTAACTTCTGAGCTGTATTTCCAGTCCAAATTTTAAAATATAAACTACAACAGTTGTTAAGAAAATTTTAATAAAGGTTGAAGAGATTGCTCAATGGTTAAGAACCTGTTGTGCTTTTGCAAGGACCTGAGTTTGGTTCCCAGAACCTGAATTCGAGCCATAACTCTGGTCCAGAGGATCCAGCATCCTCTTCTGGTCTCAATGGAAACTTTCATGCACGTGCATGTGCAGACAACAAACAAATAAACAAACAAAAACAAAACAACAACAAAAAACCTCACCAAAACCCCAAAACCAACCAAAAAACACAAACCCCAAACCAACCAACAAAAAAACACCTTAAAAAAAGAATCTGTCACGCTGGAGAAATGGCTCAGTGGCTAAGAGCACTGACTTCTTCCAGAGGTCCTGAATTTCAATTCCTAGCAATCACACGGTAGCTCACAACCATCTGTAATGAGATATGATGCCCTCTTCTGGTGTGTCTGAAGACAGCTACAGTGTACTCATATACAATAAATAAATAAATAAATCTTTAAGAAAAAGAATCTGTCACTTAAAATACAATAAAGTAGACAAGGTAAACCAAAACTTGTTTAAAAAACAAACAAACAAACAAACAAACAAACAAACAGGACCATTGAATCAGACAGCTTTCCGTTCTGAGGTTGTTAATCTTAGTGGGAAAAAAATTCAACTCTGGCAAAACATATATTCTGGGAATGAACTCAGAGCTTCTTAGAAGGGATTCATTATGCAAGAATCCTATTGATATCCCCTGTGTAGGGAAGATCCTACTGAGCACATAACACACATAAATTGCTTCATTTGTCTTCACAGGCAAATGAGACAAGTATTCCCCCTTCTGTTCTCTGGAAAAAGAAACTAAGAGGCTAAAAAGATAAGGTTTTTTTTTTTCCCCTCTTTAAATTCTTGGCCATTCCATAGCTGAGCCAGGACACTGAATTCACCTCCCACGACTCCTTCCTGGCAAGGTTCACACATTCCCCATCTTCTCTATTCTGCGCATGCTCTTCTGTGTCTCACATCCGGTTTGCTTGCCAGAGAGCCCTTAGTCAGAGAGACTTCTGTAAACACCCAGTCTGCACTGATCTCACCTGTCTCAATATTCAAAACCACCCCCAGGAGTGAGTAGCAGATTTGCCTCCGTTCCTCTTTCCCATCTCTGATGCAATGTGCAGGGTCTATGCTATTCGCCTGCCTTCTGTAGCAGGCAAGCACAGCCTTGTTACCGTTTAGACAGAGTGTAAATCACTGTTTCGAAGCCTGGAGACTGCTCTCCTTGGTCTAAAAGGCCCTCCCTGCTCTCCTTCTTGAGTCTTGGTTATTTTTATGTCTCAGCTCCCATGACACCTCCACTGTAACAGTGTTCTGATCCACCAGGGAAACCTTTATGGTTTCTCGCAACATTTGTCAACTGCGTGCAGATTACGCGCTGCCTCACATCCGGGCAGCAGAAGCAGTGCTCAGAAATCAGTACAATATTAGCCTTAGCTCCAAACACGTTCATGCTCCTGTGTGATTGTTGATGGGATCATTATTTAAACCACCATTAAATTATAAACTGCTGGGGGAGCAGGGGAGGGCACTTCTGGGTGGATATTGGTGGCGTGAATACAGACTTTGGAAAATAAAATGACCTCAGATTCAAAGCAGCGAGAACATTCCCAGTGCAGTCCATTCATCCATCACCAGAGGAACGAACTAATCACACAAAACCCTTTCTTGAAAATCACCCAAACAGTTTCAGCGAAACTTTATAGACTTGATTTTTCTTGTTCACAAACAAACCATTACATTCACAACGCACTGTGAATGTGTGGCGCAGCCCTGTTGCAGGAAGCTGGGGTAAACAGAGAAAGCTGGCTGGCGCATCTCTGTAGGAGGAAAACACTACGATGTAAATATTCCCGAAATGCTAAGCAGAGCCCTGTGCCACATGAAGATTTCATCTAATTTCTAAAATATATGAATTTTGGCTTTCTGTAGCACGTTTTACATTCGGGATAATGAAAAGTAATGGGCTAACTATAGATTCTTATGAGAAAGTGAATCCGATGATCATTATTCATCTTGAACATTAGGATCTATTCTAATTACATCTTAGTAGATTTACTCTCATGACAGCTTAGTGGGTTGGGTAGTGGTTAAAAGCATTTCAGGACTTTCATCTACAATAGAAATACGACATATGTGGCACGGACTTGCGCAGAAGTGAACACACAGGAGGGAGAGCTCCAATTACAGAATCAGGATGTCGTGTTTCTAAAAGAACCAAGGATACGTTTTACAGAGCACGGTATAGTGAGGTGGGAGGGGTGCCTCCGCAAGCCCACGCTGAGGCATCCCTTCCCCCTGAGGTACCAACCATATGATGGGTGTAGTATAAAATAGAGTTTATCTGGGGGCATGGGAAGACAGTAGAGGAAGAGGGAGAGGAGAGAAGAAACTGTCCAGAACACGTGGAGAGAGAGGGAGAAGGAGGAAGGAGAGAGAAGGAGAAAGGGGTCAGAGAGAGAAGAGAGTCAGAGAGGGAAAATGTAGGCCTGTGTCCACCCTGCCACTGGGCACGGTCTCTTGGGGAGACAGAAGGAGGGGAGTTTGACCGTATTTATCCCACGTTGCCACCAGGGTAGGTAAGTGGCTGTAGGGAAGTGCCCAGACACTGCTCTGGAGGTGGGAAAGTGCAGTCTGCGATGTGGGGAAGACTGAGATTTGAGGGTTCCTGGGCCTGACATGAGCTCAGAGCCATGGGGTTCTCAGATGCTTGGACATCCAGGCGCTGCTGGGAGTCTCGAAAGAGCAGAGAATGGAGTCGGGTGGGGGGGAGGCTTGGGTTGAGCTTGTCTCAGCATGATTGTCCTTGGCGGTGGCAGGCACGGTGGCCTTTGTGGCTGGGAGCACAGAAAGGCCTTGTACCGGAGATTAGGCTCTGGCTCTGTAGGCAGAGGCCTTCTTCATGGCTCCCCATGGCAGATTTTGTTGGACAGAGACAGTGTATGGTTCCAAACAGTTTATTGTCATGGCAAAAAACGGATGTATAAACGATACCCTACTTCTCGGGGTGGGAAATAACTTTTGCAGGGATGGATGTCTGGGAAGAGAAGCTTATTGGCTAAGATCTCCAGGCCTCTAGGTACCTCATTAGGATGGAGAACTCTGTTTTGGGCCTAGATGACCAAAGGGCATGTTTCTTTTAAGTGAGGAGCATGGCACATGTTCCAAGTCAGGAGTCTGGCAGGGAGCTGGGAGTAGACTAAGCCTCAGGTGTGTGCCCACCGAGTCTCTAGGTCTCAACCTGCTCTACCTTACCAAACTTCCTGGCACGGTTTTATGTCCCACAAGAAAAGGGGCAGAGAAAGCGAAGAGGAGCCAATCTCTTTTGTAGCAAGCCAGGCCTACCTGTCTGTTGCCTGGTAATTGTTGGGTGACACCTAGAAGGAATGACAGCACAGAACAACTCGGAGGAAACTGTAAAATATGTAGATATATGCTTGTGGTAGTTTTAATAAGAAACCTATCGGTTTCTCCCTCAATAGGTGCAAGTATTTGAACACTGAACTTCAGTGGAAGGTGTAGTCTGAAGAGTTTTAAGTGTTCGAGCCTTGCTGGAGGAAACAAATTCCCAGGGGAGGGATTTGAAAGGTTGAACTCTCTCCCAAGTTCTACTCTACTCTGTTGAATTTGAAATGTGACCTCCCAGCCACCTGCTCCAGTCTCCCGCTGCCATGACCCTCTAACCCCACCACAACCAAAGTGCAGATAAATTGTTGCTTCTATAAGTTACTGTTGGTGGTGATATTTTACCACCACAACAAGGTAACTAATACAGTGTTATAATTTGGCCCCAAGGCCAAGAGATTCTGAATGAACATCTGTGATTTTTTCCCATTAGTGATAAAGATTCACATTCAAATGTTGGAAATGGTGGTCTAGAAGGTTCCATGCAGTGGGGACTGAAGCTGGCTCCTATTGGCTTTCAAGAGCTAATGAGCTGCACGTCTTTGTAAGGGCCATGATGGTCGTGTCTACAGCAGAATGGTTCATGGCTCACCAGCTCCTTGCTGGCTAATGCACTCATGCTTCCATAAAACAATGTTTAAGATAAATTGTTTTGGTAGAAATTCCCTGTTGAGCCTCAGTGCACTGAGGAACATACTGTCACTCTGTTGCTAGGTTGCCAGACTCAGCAGCTTCCCCTAGTGAAGGAAACAAATTTAAATACTTAAGGAAAAAAAATTGAACAGACACTTGAAAAGTAAGGAAGATGAAAAATTCCCATGGGTTGTACATTTTAAGGCTCTGGAGTCTGGACTTTACTATGGAATGGGATGAAGATAAACACACTGTACAGACCTGCTTGGAGAAATGTCTTACATTTAAGCAACTCAACTGTACTTTCTTTTCCTCATTCTGGTCAACCCCACTCGCTCCGGCCGCCCCTGTTCAGCCCCGCTCACTCTGGTTGGCCCGCTTGCTCCCGTTGGCTCTGCTCGCTCCGGTCCAAGGATTTTTTATTATTATTATTATTATTATTATTATTATTATTATTATTATTATTATTATTATCGCTGTAGCTGACTTCAGATGCACCAGAGGAGGGCGTCAGATCTCATTACTGGTGGTAGTAAGCCACCATGTGGTTGCTAGGATTTGAACTCATCGCCTTCAGCAGAGCAGTCGGGTGCTCTTACCCACTGAGCCATCTCACCAGCCCTCAACTGTACTTTTAAAAGCAATTTCAGACCAATGCACATCCAAATATGGGAATCTCCCTCACCATACACCCCCACTGTATTTATAGTAATTGGTATACACACACACACACACACACACACACACACACACACACACACACAGAGAGAGAGAGAGAGAGAGAGAGAGAGAGAGAGAGAGAGAGAACAAGTTAAAACCCTGAACCTGGAACTAGACTGAGACTACCATACTTAATAACTTAGCAGTTACCAAAGCCACAGGGAGATTTGACTGTTGGGTTACCAAGGAGAGTTCCCTGAGTTAGAGACATGCTCACACTCTCCATTCTTGGGCATAATGTTTCAGGTGTGAAAATCACTGCCTTAAGGGAGAGGGGAACCTTACAAGTGCACCCACTTATATGAGTTAAAAAAAATCTTTAAAAAAAAAAAGTGCAGAACATGGGCTGGAGAGTTGGCTCAGAGGTTAAGAGCAGTGGCTGCTCTTCCAAAGGTCCTGAGTTCAATTCTCCTCAATCACATGGTGGTTCACAACCATCTGTAATGGGATCTGATGCCCTCTTCTGGTGTGTCTGAAGACAGCTACAGTGTACTCATATACATAAGATAAATAAGTAATTTTTTAAAAGTGTAAGACAGACTGGTTCACAGAGGAACCTACCTTCAAGCAGTGGAAAGATTTATAGAGAACAGCACCATGGATAGATCTGCAGTGTGGACAGAGTGGAGGAGTCTTATGTCAACATCAATGATTGATAGATTTTCTTATTAGTTTGTTATGATAACTCTCTCATAAGGAAGCAAGTAATTTTCCAAATCACAATTTAAAGCATCCTTCTGCCCCAACTTGAGACCTAGAGAATATACTTTCATGGAGATGTACTGATGGCCTGTGTTCCATACATCAATAACAAAAAATGCTAGAAAGAAATCAGATAGAAAATTACTCCTTTGAAGATACCTCTAAAATTAAAAAAGGCTAGCAATAAATCTAACCCAGAGGATAAAGAATCTCTATAACGAAATCACTATATCTAACCCATAAATTACTGAAGAAATTAAATAGTCCAAACATCAAATCATTCAATCAATACATGGGCAAATAAATTGAACAGTTTTCTAAAGAAGAAACACAGTGCTAGATGTAAGAAAAATAGTAAACTTTCTTTTGCACATGGAATGTAATTTAAATAGATATATGTATGCAAAAATCAGTTATATGTAAAGAAGAAATACAAATATGTATATTATATATATGCATATACAGATATACAGCATATACATATACACATATACATATATACACACATGCACATATACATGAATGATGAAAATAGAGGACCAGCAAAAAGAGGGGATAGGGAATGAGAGAAGAGAGATCAAGAGAGTACAATGGCATTTATGTATGAAATATCATATTGAAGGCCACTTTTTCATATGGAAAATTTAGGAAGTTTATGTATTTAAAAATATTTATTTACTTACGCATTTTTAAGTGTAGGATTGCTTTGTCTGCATGTACACCTACATGCTAGAAGAGAACACCAGATCCCTTTATAGATGGCCATGAGCGTCCCCTGTGGTTGCTGGGAATTGAACTCGGGACCTCTGAAAGACCAGCCAGTGTTCTTAACCACTGAGCCATTTCACTGACCCTTCAAAATAGTTTTAAAAGGAGAAAAATGAAAGGATAAATAAAATGGGATGGGAAAACCCAAGTAATCCGTATATGCGGGACTTACAGCAGTAATTGGCATGCTCCAATCCCTGCCTAATAAGACTCTTAGGTGCATGGTTTGAGAATGGAGGCGCTATAGGCGGGGGAAGATGATTGCAAGGTATGAGGACGGGCACTCCGGGCAATCATTACATGAACAGTGAGATTATGTGGCATCCAAAGAAACAGTACCTGCGACCGGAAGTGACTTTCCTGCCTCGATTTCCCAGCGGAGCACACTGCAGGAAGTGTCTGCTTTTGTTATCGGATGATGATCTGTGATGACATTCAACCCACATACCCATGAATCAACCTTTTCCAGCACACGGAACGTATTTAACTATCATATCTTATAATCAGGATCACTCTAAGAAGGACTTAGACATCTAAGAAGGAAAGAGCAGGGAATAACAGTGACTCACTCTAGCTGCTCCTCGTTCTCTCTCTATTGAGCTCTCCCTTCTCACCAGAAACCGTGCTGCACTTGGGTCCTACCCAAGCTCCTAGGGACCCTGCAGCATGGCAGATGTGTTGGGTCTAGTTTTCATTTGGTATTTCCCCACTTTTGATCACCGGGGCCCTGTTTAGATGATCTACCTTTGTGAGTGGACAGAACAGGGATAATCTGTTTCCCAGGCTTTGCAGACTGAAGCCCAGTGCCAGCGTGAGGACCATCCAGGTTACACACTTACAGGGCGCACTGGCAGTGAGAAAGGTCCGCTCTCATGACCTAACCAAAAGCCTCAGTGCCTACCACTGTCATATTGAGAATAATGTTTCAACATGACTTTGGTGTTAGGGAAGGAGCACAAAGTTAATCGACAATAATCCTGTTAATTCCTAAAAAGCTCACTTTGTAGCCCACTTACCGTTTTTATCTTTTACTGAAAAGTAGATTCTTTTCTCACACAATATATCCTAATTATAGTTTCCCCTCCTTCTCCTTCTCCTCCTCCTCCCCATTATCCCCTCTTTTCCAGATCTACTCCCTTTTGGTTGCTAAGATACAGGGTCACTCTTTGCACACTGACAGTGGGGTCCCATTACGAAGGACAGGCTTCTAAGGGATAACAACCAAATGTGCCCAACTAAAATGTAAGATGAAGCAAAACTTTGATTTTTTTTTTTTGAAGTTGCCCACAGCAACCCAACAGAAGAGTCCCAAGGGCAGGCACTACAGTCAGGGGCCCACTCATTCTCACAGTCAGGAATCCCATAAAAATACTAAGTTAGTAGCTATAGTAGATATACGGAAGACCTGGCGCAGACCCTGGTAGGCCCTATGCTTGCTGCTTCAGTCTCTGTGAGCCCATATGTGATCTGCTTAGCTGAGTCAGAGACCTCCACCTCCTCTGGCTCTTTCAAGTTTTCTACCTCCTCTTCCACCAGATTCCATATTTACCTTTCTAGGTCTCCCTTACCTCACTCAGGATGCTTTTTTTCAAGCGCCACCCATCTGATGGAGCTCTCCCATGTACACTTTCTCTCAGAATTATCTCTGACTATGGTGGATCTCTGCATCTGTTTCTATCTGCTGTTGGGGTAAGTCTCTCTGATGATGACCGTATAGCAGAATATCATTAGGAGTCATTTCATTGGTACTTTAAAAAAAAAAAAGAGCAGAAGGGTTTGGTTTACCTAGAACTCTGGGGTGTCTAGTCTCAGTTTCTTAGTCACTCAAGCAGTGTCTGGCATGGTTATGTCTCATGGAGTAGAGACCATAAGCCAAACCAAATATTGGTTGGTTACTCCCAGAAGTTCCGTACCACCATTGAGTGTCCTTTGGATATATGCCTAAGAGTAGTATAGCTGAGTCTTGGGTAGATTTATTCCCATCTCTCTGAGGAACCACCATATTGATTGTACAACCATAGTGACTATACAAATTTGCACACCCACCAGCAATGGAGGAGTGTTCTCATTGCACCACATCCTTGCCAGCATGATGACAGGTATATGATGAAGTCTCAAAGTAGTTTTGATTTTATTTCCATGATGGCTGAAGATATTGAACATTTTATTAAGTGTTTCCCAGCCATTTGAGATTACTCTATTTCAAATTCTCTGTTTATATTTTGCCCCATTTTTAGTTAGATTATTTATTATTAATATCTAGCTTCTTGAGTTCTTCATATATTTTTGATATTAGTCCTCTATCAGATATGGAGTTAGTAAAAAAAAATATTTTCCTATACTGTAGGCTGCTTCTTTGTCCAAATGATAGTGTACTTTGCTTTACAGAAATTTCAGTTGCATAAGGTCTTATTTATTAATAGTCGATTTTAGTGCCTGCACTAATTAGTGTTCTGTTCAGAAAGTCTTTCCCTGTGCTAATGAATTCAACACTATTCCCTACTATCTCTTTTTGGGGGGGCTTAATATATCTGGTTTTATGTTGAGGTGTTTGATATACTGGAACTTGAGTTTTTGTACAGGGTGATAGATATGGATCTATTTGCATTCTTAAATATGCAGACATCTGGTATGACTAGCACCATCTATGGGAGATGCCGTCTTTCCCCCCAGTGTGTATTTAATGCTTCTTTTTAAAAGTTCAGATGCCCTTAGGTATGTAGATTTAATGTCTGGGTCTTCACTGATCAATGTACTGCTTCTATGCCAATACCATACTACTGTACATCTCTAGTACAGTTTGAAATCAGGAATGGCAAGACCTCCAGCTGTTCAGAATTGTTTTTAGCTCTCCTGGGCTTTTTGTTTTTCCATGTGAAGTTGAGAATTATCATGTCAAAGTCTGTAAAAACCTGTGTTGAAATCTTGATGAGGACTGCGTTGACTCTGTAGATTGCTTCTTGGGAGGATGGCCATTTTTACTGTTGAGCCTGTTGATCTATGAGCGTGGGAAATCTTTCATCTTCTGGTACCTTCTTGAATTGCTTTCTCCAAAGATTTGAAGTGTTTATCATACAAGTCTTTTACTTGCTTGGTTAGAGTTACTACAAGATATTTTATACTGTTTGAGGCTATTGTGAAAGATGTTCTTTCCCTGATTTCTTTCTCAGTCTGTTTGTCATTTGTATATAGGAGGAATACTGATTTTTTTAAAGTTAATTTTGTATCCAGCTACTTTGCTCAGTGTTTATTAGCTATTGGAGTTTTCTAATGGTACTATAGGGTCACTTATATATACTACCATATCATCTGCAAATAATGATACTTTGACTTCTTTTTTTCAATATATATCCCCATTGAGTTGTCTTATTGACCTAGCTAAGGTTTCAAGAACTATATTCAATAGATACAGAGAAAATGGACAAACTTGTCTTGTCCCTGATTTTAGTGGAATCCCTTTGAGTTTCTCTCTATTTAATTTGATGTTGTATCCTACTTATTGTAATGTTAGTCAACTATGGGTTTTTGTTTGTTTCAGGGAAGAATAACCTTGAAGTTTCTTTTTGTGTATACTTAGAAAATATTTATTTGTTATGCATATAGTGTTCTCGTGCATGTATGCCTGCACACCAGAAGAGGGAACCAGATCTCCTTATAGATGGTTGTAAGCCACCATCTATAAGGTGCTGGGAATTGAACTCAGGACCCCTGGAAGAGCAACCACAACTCTTAACTTCTAAGCCATCTCTCCAGCCCCTTAAGTATATTTTTATATAAGAGTACTGCACCAGTCCAACTGAACTATCTAATTAGTGAGGCCATCCCCATGGGCCTGCATTGCTGGGCTCACCAGAAAAGCATACTTCTTTCTGCTCTGTAGGAAAGAAAGCTAATCTTCTTTGTCTAGCACTAAATGCTAGTACTCCAGGGATGGCACTGTGGCTTAGACTCCAAATTCCAAATGACAAATCATACTTAAAGACATTGATTTCCTTTGCTGGGAAGTTTTATGACCTTCTGCATGTGCTTCATCCTCACCGTGTGTTTGCCTATTGAATTATGCTCATGGCTATTTTTCTTGCTGAATTATTTCTTAAAAAAAAAAAATCCTCTCAACAAGGTACCACTTCATCCCTAGTCTTGTGTAGTCATAGGCCAAGCTTTTCAGCAATAAAAGGGCAGCAACTATTGTGAATAGAGCCATAGATTTTAAAGCAGAGGGACCAGACTGTATCCTGAGGGAAGGAGGAGGGTGCTGATCTTCAGGGTTTAATCCAAGGGTACAGTAGATTCTCCTTTTGTTATTCCTGAGATTCCTCTCTGGTCCTCCATGCTTGACTTGATCTTCAAATTATTTAAGTGTACACCTAGCAAATGCTAAGGGAAAGAGATGTTATCAAAGGGGAGGAGCTGTAAGCTGGCCGTGGTGGCGCACTCCTTTAGTCCCAGCACTCAGGAGGCAGAGGCAGGTGAATTTCTGAGTTCGAGGCCAGCCTGGTCTACAAAGTGACTTCCAGGACAGCCAGGACTATAAAGAGAAACCCTGTCTCAAAAAAACAAAACAAAAAGGGGGGGGGGGGCTGTGAGGAGAGTCTAGTGGACACTTGAGGAATGGGCACCCCAGGAAGTTTGCATCAATTGATGCTGGAACAGCTGTGACATGCCCATCAGAAGCTACGAGGTTTCCTGGTAGCTTCCAAGGCCTTGGTGGGAGAGTCCAGCACCTGTGCCCAGGAACACTGGCATTGCTAAGAGTATACAGACAGAAGGGACTCAGCATTACTAAGCTAAGAGAAATTGAGTTCTAGCCTGATGGCTGCTTTTGGAGACCCTTGCTCCAGTCTTCCTCCAGCTGCACCCCCCCACACACACACATGGGGTAGGGGCAGAATTCCAAGGTATCCAGTTATACCATGTTTCTCTAACCACATCCCTAGCTATCTGGGAACACAAAAGTCCCCATTGGAAATTCTACAGGCTCATATCACTGTCAGATCAGCAAAAGGGCAGCCCACCTTTAGTCTTGAGTTGCCAAGCAGTGGCTGTTTGAAGGACGGGAAGAGGGTAGCTTGAAGAAAGCTTGGACATGTAGGATGAGGTGTACCACACTTGCACACTTATAAACTTGCACACTTGCACATGTGATATTGCAGTAACAGATAGCACGGAGGGTGGGAAGAACTCAGCTCTAACCCTGTGTACCATGGAGAATTGTCCATCAGTTGACATCTGTTGAGACAGGAATAATGAATCACTGGGCAGGAAATAATTCCATAGACTTCCAGAAGGCTTTATGCACTAGTGGATACAGAAGAAAAGAAAAGAAAATCATTGTTACAAAAACCACTAGCCTTTAATAAGTGCCAAACTTTGTGTTAAGACCTTTCCACATATTTTATTTCATTTACTTCACTGTTACATATAAGAAATAGGATTGCTACAGTTTTACAAACAAAGCAGTCAAGACTAAGAGAAGATAAATAATCTCTCCTGTTAACAGATTGTAAGGGGAGACCTGGGATTTTAATCTCAAATCAGTGAACTCTCCTACCATGTTACCTCCTTATTTGCAGGTATAAATTTTGGTACTCTGAAATAGAAACAAAAATATCAAAATACATTAATAAAAAGAGGACAAGAAATAATCAGGAACCATCAAAGAAAATAAATGGCTTAGAAGTGGGAGGGTCAAGGCAGAGGTCGGGACTTTTAAGTGGTTCAAAATCCAATTACTCTGTCAATTGCACAGGTCTCTCACAAACAGCTACACCACAGAGTCAAAGACCACAGAGTCAGACATCCATGAACTGTTGGCAATGAATGACTTAGTTCCAAGGAGGAGTTCCTTTGTTTCTTTTCCTTCCTCTTTATGATCTAAATGTAGTTTATTTGTGAGTGGCCCTTGGGATGGATTCACACAGTCTTCACAGCTGGGGTTGTTCCTTCGATGTCATCTACAGGATTATGCCACTGAGAATCTGAATTGTAACAATCAGATAAATCAAGGAAGCCAGGCATAAAAGTCTGCCTGAGAATTTTTAAAGAAAAAAAAAATTAACCAGAAAATGTTGTTGGTTCTGATATTTGTTATCCACACTGCTGTGCTTAAGGGTACCATAGTAAAAACAAATCAGACAGTTTGTTCTCTCAGAGTTCCTCGTTTTGTGACAAGGAACAAATTGAAAAATAAAACTACTCTTTCCAGCCAACACCAAGCGCTGGGCATGTCTTGGGGCAACTGGCCAAAGTGCCACATGACCAAGGTATGAAAAAGCCCTACCACAGGAACGGAAAGTATGAGCTGGGATGGCCTGCTCCTCAGAATATACACGCAGTCTGAGCTCCAGAAAGCAAGGAGTACCGTGCTCAGAGATGGAATGTGGGGGAACTTTTCCTAGGGCTCTGAACGTTTTACATACAAAGCAAAGATTATTAATGCTGTCTGCCATGCATCCCATAACGAACTGGTCTGCACCAAGACCCTGGTGAAAAACTGCATTGTGCTTACTGATGGCACACAGTACTGACAGTGGTTCCAGTTACACTACACACTGCCCCTGGGCTGCAAGCAAGGGGCCAAGCTGACACCTGAGGAGGAAGAGATATTAAACAAACAAACAAACAAACAACACCGACAACAAAGATCAAAACTTTTAGAAGAAGTATTATAAAAGGAATAAGAATGTCACAATCAGAAGTCTTCTGGAGGAGCAGTTCCAGAAGGACAAGCTTCTTGTCTGTAACATCTGAAGGCCAGGCCAGTGTCACAGAGCAGATGATGGCTACAGGCTAAAAGGCAAGGAGCTGGAGCTCTATCTGAGGAAGACGCAAATAAGCTATGGTTCATAGCTCAAGTAATGAAGGTGTTTATTGTTCTATGTGAGGAAGGGAGGGAGGGAAGGAGGGAGGGATGGAGAGAGAGGAAGGAAAGAAAAATAAATAAGTAAATAGGTAAGTAAGTAAGTAAATAAGTAAATAAATAAATAAATAAACAAATAAATAATACCATGCCTGCCACTTCTCAGAGAGCAAAAGACAAAAGTGCTCAGCTCCCGAGCTTTTCACTCACAGTATTCTCCAAGTCAGATTTCTGGTCAAAAACTTCACTCTCTCTCCACTGGCCATGTAGACCAGAACTTCCCTTCTGAACAGTTGCCAAAACATAAAACCACAGACAATCTACAGCAAAATGGGCTGACTGTTAGCACCTCCCAGCTACCAATCAAGATGGCAGGTCTGTCTGCTCCCGCCACTTGATACCTCTTGGTAGAGACACTATATGAGCATGCTTGGTATCACCACTGTTCCCTTGTTGGTTGTTCTAACTCCCATCAGGACCAGCACTTTCTTCTATATCTTTGCCAACCTTCTTTGTCTTGTCTCTTTTACTGTAACATTCTCGGCACGCGCAGGGTGGGATCCCATGGGGACGTCCCTTCTTTGTGGTGGTTAGTGATATTGGGTATTTTGGTATCTTCATATTTTGTTTTTTGAGAAATCCTTCTTCAGGTCATTGGTTGTCTTTAAATTAGGCAATTTGCTTCCTTTTATTAAGTTGCCTGAGCTCCCTCTGTGTTTTGATTATTAGCCCCTCAGCAGATGTATGGCTCATTGATCTCTTCTACTACTTTGTATGTTTTTTTTTTCCTCTTTTCTGCTCTACCTAGGATTTTGTTTTGACTTGCAGATCATTTGTTGTTTGCCTGGTTTACTTGCCCTTTGCTGCCTGCGTTTGGAGTCAGATTCAAGAATATCTTCACCTAGATCAATGCCAAGAATCTTTTTCCTATGTCTTTTATTGATGATTGTACTGGCCGGTTTTATGTGTCAACTTGACACAGGCTGGGGTTATCACAGAGAAAGGAGCTTCAGTTGAGGAAATGCCTCCATGAGATCCAGCTGTGGGGTATTTTCTCAATTAGTGATCAAAGGGGAAAGGCCCCTTGTGGGTGGGACCATCTCTGGGCTGGCAGTCTTGGGTTCTATAAGAGAGCAGGCTGAGCAAGCCAGGGGAAGCAAGCCAGTAAAGAACATCCCTCCATAGCCTCTGCATCAGCTCCTGCTTCCTGACCTACTTGAGTTCCAGTCCTGACTTCCTTTGATGATGAACAGCAATGTGGAAGAGTAAGCTGAATAAACCCTTTCCTCCCCAAGTGCTTCCTGGACATGATGTTTGTGCAGGAATAGAAACCCTGACTAAGATAATGATCATAAACAAAAATGTTTATCTTATCTTATTTTATGTGTGAGTGTTTTGCCTGAATGTAGTTAAGTGCACCTTGTGTATGCCCGGTATCCACAGGGGTCAGAAGAAGGTATCATGTCCCCTGGAGGTGGAATTGTGGATGGATGCTGCGAGCCATCAGCCACAGCATCCATGTCCTCTGGAAGACTAGTAAGCACTCCTGACTATGCAGCCATCTCTCCAACCCTGTAATGATATAACAATCTTCATGGAACTCATAGTAAGAGATTAACATGTGCCCTTTATCAAATGGAACACTAACATGACACGTTATGAACAGCAAGAAACGGAATGATCTGTGTGTATGCTGAGGGCATAAACCTCACAAGCAGGTGAAAGAGTGTGCTGTTTGGCTTTTGTTCTAAGCTACCAGGATGGAGTTACTAAACACTCAGCATTCTCTGAAACATTAGGTTATTTCTGCTATTCATGGTTTTGGCTTTCTAGTAAAGTGATTCAAGAGAGGCCTCTACATAGTTCAGGATGGAGGCTAGCCATGTTAGGAAGGTCTGTTCTGGGAACACAGAATGGTAGAGCTTTGAGTCATGTAACCTTTCAGATATACCTCCTGGAGGGAATGGGATGGGTGGAGACTAATTTTACTTGACCAAGGATTCAGTCAATATGCCCCGTAATGAAATATACCCAGCAAGCACTCATACTGAAGCTCAGTTGACCATGGAGGACACAATGGAGGACAAGTGAGGTGACCCAGCCTCATGACATCATACAGTGGGAGTAGGAGCTGTGCATTCTGGACTGGTGGCCCCAGATCCCACCCTGTGCACCGTTTGTTTTTGATGCCTCTGATTCGTTTTCCTTATAACAAAATACAATGTAAACGGTAATGACAGCGCTTTGCTGATTTCTTTGCGTTGTTCTAGGTATTTACCAATGTTCAGGGCTTATGTTACAGGGACTCCTCAGTGTTTGACCAGTCAATCAGAGGCGCAGGTGGCCAGGGGTCACAGCAGTCATCAAAAGTAAGTGAAATTCTTTTATATTAAAAAAAAGATATTTTCTTTTTCCTTAAGTTTTTATGTGGATGGGTGTTTTGCTTGCATATATGTCTGTGCCCCACATGTGTGCTGTTCCAGAGAGAGCTAGAAGAGGGAGTTGGGTCTCCTGGGACTGGAATCACAGGCTCAAGCCTTGATGATCCTCTACTTCACATATGACAGAGCTTGGAGAGCATCTCCCATGAGGAGTCACGGCAGTGATCCCATGTCCTGGCATTGCCTGGTGAATTAGTGAACAGTCACAACTGCTAACATCCCCTCAGCTTCTGGTTTCTAGTTTGCTACAAATCATGAGTAAGAGGTGACATGTAGCAGGCAAAGGCAAAGGCTGAGGCTGACAGGCAGCTAGTGGGATTCCCATCAAGCTATAGCGACTTAGAAAACACTGTATTTAACCGACATGTATTTACTGTTTTAGAATCACCTAGAATTGTTTTCCTTACCAATAGCAATGGCATTCTCTTTGTACTTGTGGGCACCAACAGTCTGTTTGATAGATGCCAATGAAATTAGTTTCAAATTTCAAAACTATAATACTTCACTGACTAGGATTTGGCCAAGGGCAACATAAGGCTAAATGGACGATCTCCAGAAAAAAAAATTAATTGGTATGAAATATAAAAAAAATACCATTTAACATTCCTGGACATTTTTCAAGAGCAAATAGCAAGTGGAAAGTATTTAATCTAGTTAATGAACCTTGACATGAATAGTTTAGTGTTTGAGTCAGGACTATCCCTATCACTACATTCTTATTCTAGTTCCAGTTGGTCAGAGAATGACTCCAGTGGACACAGGAAAAAAAGATGGTGTCTCCTGCTTTCCTTAGCCTCTAGTCTGAGGCTACAGTTTCAACTCTTAAAGCACAGGCCACTAGCACCATCCGTCAACCACAGATTCACATTATAAAACCTCTGTTCTGAATAGACTTGACAGTGGGAGCTAGGGCGCCTTTCCCAGTCATCCCAGATCACACTCACAGGCGAGAGCTCAGGCCCATGTGCTGTCAGTGAGAACCAATGGTTCTCCATTGTGGCCTGATCACAGGTAACAGTTTCTGTGTCAGTGAGGTAAGCCCACACAGCAAGGTCATACAGTCTTGCCAGCTGTACTGATAGAGTCCGAAGGATACATGGTTAACAATCACAATCCCGTTCTGAGGTTCACTTCAAAGTGAGCTATGCATGATCAGAATGGAGAACTACAAAGTTCTGTCCAAACATGGAGTACTTCCTGTCTACATGTATGGTCAAAGTCAATGATGGTATTGTGGACCAGTATTTGCAAGGGGATTGGTATCTCCATGGTTGCAGAAACGATCATCCAACAGATGAACAGAGACAATCAGTGCCAGGGTTAGCCAAGAGCAGTCCTGATATGATTAAAAATAAAATAAAATAAGATAAAGTTACCTCCGGGGGTCTGCAAGGCTATGTGTGAGTGCTCCTGGAGGCTGTACCCACAGAGAGAAGATTAAGAGCCAGTCTGTCAGCAAAGGTACCTAAGCCTTAAGGAGCAAAAGGCTTAACATAGTTTTTGACCACATTCTATTTGAAAGGTAATTTCCAGGGATACAAAAGAAACCCATTTAGTGTACCTGGAGTATGTACAGGTAAGCAACAGTGTGACGCATCAAGAGAGGCTGGGAAGAGCCAGAATCTAGCCCTAGCTGAGTGTAGAGGGCATCTGTAACTTCTCATAAATATGAACCTGTTCACACACACAAAAGGTTTGTGGAGATAGGCTGAGGGGTGACTAGAAAAGGCTTCTCAAGGGTTTTGACCAAGCTCAGCTCTGTGCATATACCCAGAGGAAATCCCTTAATGGGAAGATCAACCTGTGAAAATTTAAAAACAAAAATAAAAACAAAAACAAAAAACCATGAGCACTGTCTCAAGATCAACACAGCGATGCCCTGTTAGCTATGATGTCTAGTATTTAATAAAAATGAGCAGACACGCAACGGAGTAAAAATGTATAACTCATGTACAAGGGAAGCCAGCAAAATATCTGTGACTAGAACAAAAGATGTCAAAGCAGCTATCAAATATCATCCAAGAACTGAAGGAAATCATGGTGAATGCATTAAAGGAAGGTCTAATAAAGAGGGCTCTACAAAGAAAGCATTATACAGATATGTTAGCAGTCAGTTTTATATGTGTTGACGATGGCCAGGCTAGGTGACAGATAGCAACAAAAGCATCAACCCTGGTGTTTCTTTTAGAGGAGATTATCACTGGGAACAGGACGGTGAAGGAGGTCTCCCTCCCAGTGTAGGTGAGCATCATCCTTCCTGTGGAGAACTGACAGAATGGAGAGGCAGAGAAGGTCTTGCTCTTTCCTGCCTTCTCCTTCCTCAAACATCAGCACCCATGTTTCCCAGGCCTTTTGTCTAAGACCAGAAGTCTACTAGCTTTCCTAGACTATGCAGGTGGTTGGTCATAGGGCATCTCACTTCTGTGAACTAAGTCTTTCCATACTCACACATCCCTATGTGTTGTGTGTCTGGGGTTCCTGAACACACACACACACACACACACACACACACACACACACACACACGCACGCACACACACACACAGAGCAGTCATTTGTTCAGAAAGAACAAAGTGGAAATTCAGTTATTAAAAAAAAAGTATGGGTCTTGAGAAGTGGTTCAGTGGTTCAGAGCATCTGTTGCTCTTGCAGAGGACCTGGGTTTGGTTCCCAGCACCTATATGGCAGCTTACAACTGTTTATAAATCCAGTTCCTGGAGACCCAATATCCTTTTACAGCCTCTGCCAGCATCAGACATGCATATACAATATCAAAATTAATATATATGTATATGCAAAACACATACATATAAATGCATACATATATAATACATACATACAGGCAAGACACATAAACATAAAGACAAATCATTTTTGAAAAGTTCAAAAATGTGGTATGCTAGGACATGATTCATTGGTTCTAGTACCATATTCTGACATAACTATACATATATGCACACAGAGACATCAAAATAAAATATTTACTTTAAAAGTTAATATATATGAGTTGAGAGAATGAGTGATCAAAGTTGGATAGAAATCAACAGAAGTAATAGAATCTGAAGAAAAGCAAGGCCAAGAGGAGGAGGAGGAAGGGGAAGAGGAAGGGGAGGAGGGGGAGAAAAAAATGAAGGGAAGGAGGAGAAAGAGGAGGAAGGAAGGGAGGAGAAAGAGAAGGAGGAGGGGGAGGAGGAGGAAAATGAACAGCTTCACAAAGATGTGCTTTACTGTTAAACACCAACACAAGAATGGTGGAGATACCAAGAGAGAAGAAAGGGGAAGGAGAATGTGGGGATAAGGCCCTCCACGGAGAGGAAAGCTCAGACTCATTCTTAGGGAGGCTGGGCTGCTCACCGCTCTCTCTATCCTGCCCACCTCCTGCCATGGGGGCTCCCCGACCCCTGCACAAAATCTTTGCTCTGTGCTTGCTTTCAGATATCTCCTCTCTTCTCACATCCAACCAGTGAATATCTATCCATCTTTACTACTGAAGAGAGAGATTTGCCAGGTAATATCGATATATCTTATCAACAATGTAGTACCTTATCCTGTGATTTCACTTAGCTATGTAAAACACAATGACTGAACAGTTGTGTCTAACGGAGTTAAAGGCGGGCAGTAAGGGTGTGTGTCAAGCCTCCTGCCCAAGCAGAATTCAGCCTTAGGTCTTGGCAAATTCTTTCTTATGGTTCCTAAAATTACATTCTAAGATCCTTGGCCTACTTCTGTGTATGATTAAAAACAAAACAAAACAAAACCCTGACAAGCGTTTGATTCGGTGACTGCTTTTTCTTTAACAAGGATAAAGATAAAGTGAGCACTGCACTACACACCTTTCCTCAGAGTTCACAAAAGAAGGGCTGCTCTCTCCTCCTCAGACAGCGAACAAGCATCTGTGGTCATAGCTGAACTTGTAGACATGGCTGGCTGCATACCAGGACTTGGAGCAGAGCTCTCATGTTTGTGGTGTAGTGTGTCTGCTCACATAGCATGGTTGGTTGGCTCTTGTCACTTCAAAGAAGATGCTAGAGAAGAGGAAAAGAGAGGGAGAAGGAGGGGGAATAGGACTGATGAGAAGAGGAGGAGAGAAGAGGAGAAGAGGGAGGGAAGTGAGTATAGTATGTTTCAAAAGGCAGAGGAGGGGCAGGCCTGGCATTAGCTATCTTTGCTCTGAGCTTAGAAACAATGAGGACTTCTAAGTTGTGCTGAATGTGGTTTGCCCACATTCTAGAACACTCTATCAGTGTAACCACAGTGGGAGCTTCTCGTGTGCATGGTTATTGGGCAGTGTGAAGGGATTCCTCTTCCAATTTCTTGTACATCCTATTCTGCAGCTCTTCCTGTGGACAGGGCCCCTCCTCCAAATCTTGACTGAACACACTTAGGACTAATCTATTGTGTATATAGCTGGGAGATGTAATTTCAAAGAAAGATGATACAGAAAGAGATACAGTCCTTCATTCACTAACAGTATAAGATGTCTAGACTTTCAGTCCCTGTGACAGCTCAGGTCCAGAACACTTCCTAGGACTTAAAATGTTCTCCGTGGAAGCCAAGCACACCAGGAGCACAACAGCAGGGAAAACTAAGTCATTAGGGTTGAGATGTAGCTCAGCATAATAGCACAGGCCCGTTCCTGAGGCTCTGAATTCAGCTCCCTGTACTGACCTCTCCCCCCCTTTGCCAAGAAAGGGGGATTCTTTAAGAAACCTTTTCACAACAGAACACTACAACTTTAGGATGTTGAATCATTGAATAAGAATACTATCACTCAATGAGCATTCAGCATGTGCCACATATTGTGTTGGGTAATAGCTGTCACCTCCTAATGGATGAGGACAAGTTCCCAGGTAGCAGCCCTTGTCCAGGCAGGAATGGGTCTCCATCCTAAGTCTGCTTTTCACTGACAGATACAGTTAGTACTCACGTGGTGGCTTTAAACGCCAAGCTAAAATAGAGTTTCAAATAGAACCAGAACAAAAGAAAGAACCCAGAGAAGCCAAAATGACAGAAACAGAAGTGGTCAAGGCTGTCACTGGGAGGTCTAGTAGGGTCAAAGAGTCTATAGAAATGGCATGCAGAGCCAGCCCTAACCTGCTGCCACATCCCAGAGCACAGACCAGACATATTTGCAGCCCCTGCTGGGCATGCAAGAAATGGATAAGACACACGGTTTGATATTATTTTTTGCCTTTGTGACCCAAACCATCCAGTAAAATCATTTTGTTCTAGATCCTCTGGCTTCGCCTTCCCTGAGAAAATCTAAATGGAGACTGGAGCTTCGTGTCAGGAATTCCAGGGAACCACTGGCTTCGGCCCTCAGCCCCACAGTGCTGGTCAGCATCCGGGTATACACTCAGTCATTACCACCATGTTCAGCTCTGAGAGGCTTGGCTTATGTCTGGTCCATATGTTATCATCATCTTTGCAAGCATCAGTTGCTTGGGATGAACGCATCTCTGCCATTCCTTCCTGCCCTAGCTGTATTGCAAGTCTGGGGAAAAGTACTTACTTCCTGAGACAGACTGACTTACGGTATCTGGAGCACATCACTGACCTGCCACCCTCTCTGAAAACACATTTAGTTAGTTAGTTTGCAGGTAAAATTTTGGAAAGTTTCCATTCCCCTTTCTTGGCCATCTTATTGTATGGCAGGAGAATTCATTCGAATTCCAAAGGACTCCGAGCAGCTTCACCCAAGTTCTTCTCAAAAGTTATGTTCCTCTGAGAATCCGTAATTTTCCTAAGAATATGGGATTCAGGAGAAAACCTGAGTCCAGGGGTCTGAACTGCCAAAAGCCTCCGGGGGATATCTGATAAGGTGGATATCTGGGGAGGCAGTGTATATATGTGTGTGTGTGTGTGTGTGTGTGTGTGTGTGTGTGTTTATGTTTGTATATGTGATTGTGTGTGTGCATGAATATGTGTGTGTATGTTTCTGTATGTGCTTGTGTGTGTGCATGCATGCGTGTACATGTGCTTGTACGTGTGTGTTTGTGTGTGCTCATATCTTCTCCTAATGCATGCTCTTCTCAGCCTACATAACCTTCAAAAAGAAAACTAGCCTTTTACATTTCCATATCATAGCTCCATACCAACGTTGTGGGCAACACCCACAAAATAGTATAATTTTCCAGAATTGCCATCTGAGTTGTTGATGCTATTTCCCATTTAGCTCCCGAATCAGAGACACAGAAACCTGGTATTTTATCTACAAGCTGCTGGCCCTGTGCTCAGCAGGTTCTGAGCTACTCTAGCCCAGCTAGACTATCAATAACCAGGCAAATGCCCCATTACTTGCCAGCTGAGTCTCGGTCTGTTTCCTGTGTGTCATCGGTGTGAGCTTTCTTTGGCCACGTCCTTGTGGTCCACCCTGCCTCATGGCAACCTCCTCCTCCTCTCTTCTCCCTGTGGTGCCTACTTGAGACCCCCTGCTTGATCCTTAGTACTGCCTCCTTTCTCTCCTGCACAGTCACAGGTCCTAGCCTTTTATTAATCAATCAGAGACTATTGGGGTACATTCTTTCCAGAACATTGGTTAATATAACACCCTTAAGCTAGGGTAACAGTCTGGACAGGGGCACAAAACTCAGCTTCAGAGTACACAGTGCACAAGACTAACCCCAACGTTGTGGAATGCTTCATTCTTTTTATTTGAAAATAGATTTATAAGGAAAGCAATCTTATAAACCTGAGACTTCCTAGAGAAATTTTCAGTCAGAAAATGGTAGGGATATTTGCACGTTAAGTGCATTAAAAGAACATGTCTTTTGAATTACTACCCTGAAAAGCAAAAGCAGATTCCTCTTCTCAAAAGTTGTTCTCTGATCTCTACACATGTGCCAGTCTGTGCGGACATGTGCACACACACATACATGGACACACTCATGTACACACATGCACACACACACACACACACACACACACACACACACACACACACACACACAGCATGTGGATATAAATAGTAAATGTGTTAATGAATATAGCTGAGAAGGGAATTTTGTACATTCCTTAAAGAAAGAGAAAAGAAATAACTACCTGTTTATTTTTACAGACGTAGTTTGTTTTTGTCTTATGTGTTTATATGTGTTCCTGAATGTATGTCATATGTGTTCAGTGCCCTAGGAGGACAGAAGGAGCACTGAGTCACTTGGAACTGCAGTTACAGATGGTTATGAACTTCCATGTGGGTTCTGGGAACTGAACAAGGCTTCCTTGCAGCAGGATCCAGTGCTCTCAACCCCTCTGACTTCTCCAGCCTTAATTACCTGCCTTCTGTTCTCTCCCTTGCAAGTGACAGTCCACTAATATTTAAATTATCTCCCCCATTGCCTCCAATACACTGTGGAGTGAAATTATAGAAGTCACGCAATCCTTGCAATGCAAGCAAATCTGTTTCTAGTCTTGATTTGCTGCAACAAACTGGGCGAAGACACTTAGCACTTTGTAGCGTTTCCCATATGGAATCAATTTAAAGCACCGTTTGCAACTTGGGTCTGCAGGCCATATCCTCTTGTTGCTCTGGCAAAGCTCTTCCCACACCACCTGGACCCCTGACACACTTCCTTTAAAAGAGTCTGAAAAGGGGGCAGAGGAAACCCTTTCTAGACATGGTATGCAGTTTTCTGGCTTCATTCTCATCCTGAATGTTTTTTTTACTTCACAAAGGCTACTAGGAGCCATCAGATAAGGGGGGTGGGGCTTAGGCTTTAAGTTTCAAAAGGCATGAAGTATATTCCTTTTCTGTGCATTTGATTTCAATAGTCAAGGTGTCATGTCATTTGCTAAAGAATAACATTTAGATGTCTATCACAGCTGATGCGACTTGCAAGCTGTCTTGTAATAGGAAACAAAATGCAGGCGTGTGGCTGAAGTTCTTCAGATATACCACAGTCAATAATTCACTCAGGCATGTAGCAGGTACTGAACATTGAGATACAGACAGCACAAAACAGAAGAGACAGGACATAGCCCTGTCCTTGTAATGACGAGACTCACGTGTGGAAATAGACATTTGTCAATTTAGCCTTTGTGGGTCTGTCTGTTCAAGGGAGGATCTCAGGAAGCTATAGCATCTGAGGTGAGGAGTTGGGCCTGTTTCCTTAAACACCGGATCTTACCTCAAACACTGAGGTGTGATATATTCCCTTAAGGTCTTTAAGCTGTGACCTCAGTCACTCCTGGAGTCCAGTAAGACCCAGAGAGTAGAGAAAGATGTTCCTTGATGGGAAAGAGGGGGGGGGGGTGCACATTCACAAAGGACAAAAGGTCATGACAACTAAAGGAGCATTTTATGGCAGAAAACGGAGACGTGTACAGAGCAGTCAGAAGAGATGGCCAAGTCACGGCCCCTGAGGACATTGACGATAGCCATGCTTCACCAGTACAGAGTTAGAGAAGAAATGAACAGGCAGGAAGGCGAGTCTGAACCAGGGAGAGAAGAGAGAAAGCTTAAAAGAATATAAGATGTGGTGTGTAAATACATGTAACTATAGATGCAAGTGGGTATCGCATATCTACATGCAAATACAGGCCAATCGTAATCTTTACTTTAGAGATAATAACTTCATGCTCGATATATGCTCATCAGATGAAACTGCTCCAGAAAATGACTTTGAATATCAACCATAAATCTTCACTAGTTTGTTGACTGACATTAAAAAAAAAAAAGAGTCAGCTAGAGTGTTTCATTGGTAACATAAGTGGCCTTCAAAATTAATGAATTGACTCTGGTCCATTATGCAGACACTTCTGGGACCGTGTGAACAGAGTTCTGAGAATCTGCTGAGCCAGAAGTCTCTCACCTCTAGGAGTGATATTCAAGCCTAGAGTCATCTGTTTTGCATTCTACTTCGCAGAGGAGTTGAGTCAGGGTGAGCTGAAAGCTAGTGCTCCTTTTCATCCTATAACATATCAGGTTGCAGTGAGACTAGGCACCCCCCCCCCTGCTATTGCCTAGGCTGGGCAAGGCAACCCAGCATGAGGGAGGGGCTTCCAAAAGCAGGCAACAGAGACAACGCCCGCTCCCACAGTTCGGAGTCCCACAAGAACAAGGTAAACGAGTATAACATGTGTGTAGAGGGTCTTGGTCAATCCTATGCAGGTTCCCAGGTTGACAGTTCAATCTCTGTGAGGCCCTATGAGCCTAGGTTGGTTGATTCTGTGGGTTTCTTGTTGTGTCCTTGACCCCTCTTGTTCCTACAATCCTTCCTCCCCCTCTTCCTCAGGATTCCTTGAGCTCTGCCTAATGTTTGGCTGTGGGTCTCCGCATCTGTTTCTCTCACTTGCTGGGTGAAGCCTCCCTCTCTGATGATAATTAAACTAGGCAAAAAATCTATGATTATAGGAGAATATTGTTAGGAATCATTTCACTGACTTCTGTTTTGTTTTGTTTTGTTTTTTCTTTCTACTCATGTTTGGTTCTATCCTAGGTCTCCGGGCTACCCAGCTTCTGGGCCAAAAGCTTTACAACATTGCTTTCAGTCTGAGTGCTTTCCAAAGGCTCAAGCGTACAGAAAAGGGACTGACCGTGGACAGGCATTGTGCTTCCTTGCAAATAAATGACCAGGTTTATGGCAGGGTTGTGTTGAAGATTTCCTCTAGGTGTAACATCCCAGGCAGCAGTGCATTTGTGAGTGGGATGCCTGTCACTTTTACCTTATCTAAACGTCCTAGGAAATGGCAGCAGGTCCAATAAGAACTTGAAGTTGAGATTGGTCCAGATTCAGATCAGTCATTAGTAACTGGATTAACATAGTATACATATACGTCCAGGGCAGTGCCAAGGACGACAGCTTTCTGCCATTACTAACATCTTCCACAGAAGTACAGCAGACAGACAAAGAAACTGGAAACACCTGGTTTAGGCAAAAGACTGGGTTTGGGCAAAGATGTGTATGTTTCTGAAGTCTAGATGCTACATTTGTGCTGTGGGAGGTTTAGGTAAATGATATCATCAAAGCCATGAATGCCATGAGGTTGCCTAGGTAACCAGTGATGTAGAAAGGACCTGAAACACTGAGATTTAAGTGCTCAGTACTGGAGCACACAAGTCAATGCTGAATTTGATGTTATTGTGGTATTTATGTAGATTTTACATGATTTGAAAGCCTGAAAGCAAAGTTCCTTTTCAGGTAAGCTCCCTTCATTGGGGGCATTTGATGTGCAAACTGAGGGGGTGAGCCTCTGAGGTGTGCTTCAGGGGAATCTCAGAGTGTCAGAATGGAGTCACAGGACCACTGTGCATGAGATAAGAGTTGTGCGGCTTGCTATTCAAAGTAAAGAAGAGGACAGAGTAGTTAGCTCAGCGTTACAATGAGGGGAAGGAAAGGGACTTAGGCTGTTCATCTATGCTTGTTCAGGGTCTTGCACTGTAACAGAAGGAGCTGAGAGGGCTACTGAAAACATCTCCCCCCAAAATTAACATAAAATTGCAGACTGGCTATGAACTCAAGTTGTGTTTATTGTCCATAGATGCTGAGGGATATGCATAATTATCACATTATAACCAAGTTTTAAATCATCCTATTGTGTAACTTTAGAATAATAAGAATAAATATGTTTTATTAATAAAATTTATTTATTTTGCATATATATAATGCGTTCCATTACTTCAACACCTCTGCCCTCTTTCATCTCCCTCCCACCTTTGTCAAACTTGGTCTCCTCCCTAAAAGCCCCCTCTCCACATTCATATTTATTGGTTTTATTTTTGGCCATTGAGTTTAATTAAAGTAGTCCCTAGAGCCATGGGTATAGAACCATTGGAGGCTGGTGTGTTTACCACTGAGCACACAACTGAAGACAGTGACTCCCTTAGTATACAGCCATGATTACCCAATAGTTCTGAAGAGAGGGGTAACTCACGAGCCCCTCCCCCATTTGTGACTAACTGTTGTCCAGTCTTGTGCAAGCCCAGTGAAGAAGACCATGGCTATGACCTCATGATTTTGATGGACATGGGATGGCCCAAGGATAGTGTTGTACAGCCTGTCTCTCTGTCTTCTGGCTCTTATGTTCTTTCCACTCTCTCTTCTGTGATGTTCCTTGTGTCTTAGAGGACATGGTGTGACCCTGTTTAGTGTTGCGTATTCCTTCATTCTCAGAACCTTAAGCAACTGCCAGTCTCTGCACCTACTCCTGTTTACTGTGAAGAGAAACTTCAGTAATGAAGGTCGAAAGTAGCTTTTGTCTGTGGATATAAACATAACTATTTAGAAAGCAGATGGGCACCATGTCTACTTAGCAAAACCACAGTAGAAAGCTCCATCCCCACCCCCAGGTCTATAATCTTGCTTGCCCACCAGAACTATACAGTAAGACTCTATTGCTGACGATACCACATTCTTGGTTGTAGGGCATGTGCTTATCCTTTGCTAACTATCACAAAGGGTTCTCTGTGGGCTGCTTTCTATTTCCGTTTCCTCAAACTTTCTTAGGAAAATAAGGTTAGAGCCTGGCCCAGGCTTGTAATTCCAGGTAAGAAAGAGGTTGAGACAGAATTGCCAGTTTGAGGCCACCCTAGGCAACTTAGTGAAACTCTGTTTTAGAATGTTTTATTTTAAATGTAAAGGTTTAGCTCTGTGGCAGAGTGTGTGACTAATAAATGCAAGGTCCTAGATCCAATCTCCAGTGCTAGAAAAAAAGAGAAGAGGATGGGAAGGAAGGAAACAAGCAAGCAAGGAAGGAAGGAGAAAGGGAGAGAGGGGAAGAAAGGAAGGAAGGAGAGAGGGAAGGAAGAAAGGAAGGAAGGAAGGAAGGAAGGAAGGAAGGAGAGAGGGAAGGAAGGAAGGAAGGAAGGAAGGAAGGAAGGAAGGAAGGAAGGAAGGAAGGAGGAAGGGGAAGAAAGGAAGGAAGGAGAGAGGGAGGGAGGGAGGGGAAGAAAAGGAAGGGAGAAGAGAGGGAGGGGAAGAAAGGAAGGAAGGAGAGAGGGAAGGAGGGAGAGGAAAGGAAGAAAGGGAAGGAAGGAAGGAAGGAAGGAAGGAAGGAAGGAAGGAAGGAAGGAAGGAATCTGTATTCAGAATCTACAAATGAAGGAACCATGATTAAGAAACATGTCCAAACTTGTAGAGCAAGGCAGTGAAGACTCAAATCCAACCGTTCTGCCTCTGAAGCCCTCACTGGTATTAATGAGTTCATGATTGATTACCAGCCCTGACACACCCTACCCCTGACTTTATTTTGACATTGGCCTCAACCCAGTGTTTGTCAGTAGAGCAGCTTGGAGGCTAATTGCTTAATAACTTGCCTCAAGCAAATTCTAATTCATTCCAGATAAATACAGGAAAACAGTCTATTATAAAAGTCCCTTCCCATAAAGCTTATTTCAACACATACTACAAGGTAAAGATGTATTATATTATAAAATTCACTATTATTATTGTTGACATTCTGGCCTAATATATTCCCTTTTAAGATCTAGTTTTATTTTATTTTATTTATTTATTTATTTATTTATTTATTTATTTTGGTTTTTCAAGACAGGGTTTCTCTGTGTAGCCCTGGCTGTCCTGGAACTCACTCTGTAGACCAGGCTGGCCTCGAACTCAGAAATCTGCCTGCCTCTGCCTCCCGAGTGCTGGGATTAAAGGCCTGTGCCACTACTTCCCAGCTTAAGAACTAGTTTTATTTTGTGTATTAATATTTTACATGTATGTGTGTGTCTATGTATGTATGTATGTATGCATGTATGTATGTATATACTGTATGTGCCATGAGCATGAAGTGGCCCATGGAGGCCAGAAGGTGGCTTTGGATCCCTTGGAGCTGGATGGCGTAGAAGTGGTTGTGTGGCACCATGTGGGTGCTGGGAACCAAACCTGGGTCCTCTGCAAGAGCAATGCTCTTGGAAGGCTCTTCTTCAGCTGTCTCTCAGCTCTCTCTCCCTCCTCTCCCTGTGTCAATTTCTATGATAATTCTGTAATTATTCTGTAATGGACAGTAATCTCATTACTGCCCCACCACTTTCCTGAAACGCTTCTGATGCAGTAAACCAACTACAACCTAACTCCCCAACACTCTCTCTTTAGTCACTTCTTGGGCGTTTCTGCCCCTTAAGAGCCTCTTCCTTGTCACTGGTGTGAGTGATCATACCTTCTTCTGCCGTCCCCGATTGGTCCTTCAGCAAAGGTGCCTGTGGCCTTTGTTCAGTGATGCTGTCCCTTAAAGCTTCATCTGCGTTCATTTCTCATTTTCTCCAGTCACAGGAATCAAGCATGTCTCCCCAGCTTCAGGCCTTGGTCCTCAACTGTTCCCTGGGCCTCTGTCCCTGCTACCTCACAGGTACCGCATCAAGTGCTTGGGGACCCGCTCCCTTCCCCTCTTGCTTCTTTCCCTCTCCCTGGACCCCCAGCATTCTACTGAGGACACACAGGCTGTTTAGACCTCTTCACCCTCTACTTCAAACTCTTCTGCTGCTGCCAGGGTCAGGTTTAAATTCTATTTCCTATAGCATGGAACAAAGAGTGCTTCCAACCCTTCTCCATCCTCCTCTCTTGCCACACCTAATGCACCACTACAGTGGGTATTCTAGATGGTTCTTAGTTTTTGAAACTCTAAGCAGCCCCCACTTTTTTTCTCATTAGGGTTCAGCTAGCACACAATAACCAATGATGTGTTGATTTCATGAGAACAAATTCATGGACTTTGGCAAGCATTTGTACTCCCCCCCCAAAAAAATATACATGGGGTGTGTCTGCCATCCTAGGGAGATTCCTGTGTTCTTAGGAATGGATATCTTGTCCCCACTCCCATAGAGAATAGTAACAGTTGTCATCTTTTTGTCTGCTTATTTTATTTTTAGTTACTTAAGTGTGAATATGTGTGTATGTGTGCACCTGTGGCTACATACATGGCATTGTCCACACAGTCCAGAAGAGGGTGTCGGATCACATGGTGCTTCAATTGTAGGCACTATGGGTGCTGGGACTCCAGTCCTCTGCAAGAGTAGCAAGTGCTCTTAACCACTAAGCCAGCTCACTGGCTCCTGTTTGCTTTTATTTTTTTGAGACAAAAGCTTATATATCTCAGGTTGGATTTGAACTTGCTGTACAGCTAAGGTGAGCTTTGGATTCTTGTTCTCCTGAAACTATGTTCTGAAAGCTGAGGTTGCAACTATCCCTGTACTCAATTTACCTCTGTCATCATTCCTATTGTTTCTATAATATTTCATAATTTTATTGTTTTATTTGTATCATTTTTGGCAGTATCACACCCACCCCCATTTGGATCCCATTCACCTCCCTCACCCTCTAGTACTCCGGTTGACCCCTCCTTCTCGCCAGCTAGCCCCCTCTTGCCTTCCTGCTCTTTTTGAATGTGTGACCCAGTGAGTTTAATTGGGGTTGCTTGAATGGCTGAGGACAGCGGGTTATTTAGTGAGCATCTGTCCCTCCCCAGCTACTGCTGCAATTTCTATCAACACATGACCTTGTGTGTCTGCTGTCCCAGGTTCCATCATAATGTCCGGGAGACTAAAGCAGGTTATTCTACATTCTTATGTAGTCATTTTGTGGCCATGCGTTTTTCTTTGTTTTTTGAGATGACAATACCCAGGAGTTACTCTGTTACTATGTTTAACATTGTAGAAATGTGCCTGTTGTCTTTTAACTGTGACTCTGCAGGCCCCTCAATAGCAGGGTGGCAGGTCAGGCCCCTCAATAGCAGGGTGGCTAGTATTTGTACTCTTACCCAGGATGTGTTATGTGATTTAATGGTGGTACTCTGAGTCCATTTTCTTGGCATCCAATTCTGTTGAATATCTTTCAAATGTTTAGAAACAACTTATTCAAGGTTTTGCTCATTTAAAATACTGAATTTTAGAAATCGTTTACCTACAACAGTTTTAAATGTATTCTGTATATAAGGTTTTTTCGAACATGTAGCCTGCCCTCGTTTTGATTCATTCTCATTTTATATGTTGGTTTATGAAGATGAGAATAACTACACACACACACACACACACACACACTATCTTTTGTGTAGGAGAAAGCAAGCAAGACATTGGGGATTGAATGTCCAGAGTGGTGTGTGCTAGATTTTGGAGTGTGGGTGTATGCATGTCAGGTGAGCACTGCACTACTGAGCTAACAGGTTGTGGAATTCTTTCTTCTTAGGTTTATTTTATTACTATTATTGTACATGTGAGTGTGGGCACATACGCATGTGTGTAGAGACCTGTGGGCAACTCTCAGGAGCTGATTCTGTCTCATGGCTTCTAGGTATCAAACTTAGATCGTCACACGTTGGTGTGACAACTGCTTTATCTGCTGGGCCATTGACTAGTGTATAAAAGATGAGAGCAGGAAAAAAAAAGCCCAAATGGCTGCTCTATTAGGAGGAAGGTTTTTTTTTTTTTTTTTTTTTTTTTTAAATTGTGGATATATAGAGAAAATATCCAGAGGCATCTGGAAGAGCAGAGAGAAAAAGAGACAGACTGGACATGGCCGGGCTAGAGGTATGGGATGTGGAAAGGTCATATGGTTTATAAGGAGGATGTGTAGCTAGTAGGTGGGGAAGGGCCAGGAAGCAGTGTGGACTTTGCAGTGTATAACACTAATTCAAGATAAGTTGATAAATGTGTGTGTGCTATGGACAGTGGGAAGACAGCATGTGACATGCTGCTTGTGATCGATCATCTTGAAGTCCCAGATCATGTTGGAACCCTGCCTGTGTTCCAAAATTTTTATATAACAGACCTGAAACTCTTCTGAGGATCCGTCATGACTTCGCTACAAATGAGCTAAGGTGGCAAAGAGTCTAACTAAGAGTAGACGCCTTTCGTGCACTCTGTGCTTATAAGGCTTGCTGGGATAATTAGTGAAGGAACTAATGGGAACCCTTCAAGGAAGAAATCAGGTTAACAGAGCTGCCCACCATGGTGAGCAGGCTTTACTTAAGAGATTAGGCAAACCTGGTAAGTGAATTAAAACTCAGTGACTCAGTAAGCTATTGATCAAAGAGAATTTATTCACAGAGCTTTTCAAATACAAACAAAATAGTACTTTTTTTTCCCTTTACAAAATGAATATTGAAATAATCATGGTATAGCACAGTAGAATAATGGAGAAAAGAAAACAAGATCCAGTAACTGGAGAAGGAACTCTCTTCACTCTCAAATCTGCGACTGAATTCTCACCTATAGTAGACAAAATCTGTCCTGTTCTACATAAGGTTATTATAGCAGAAGCGACTCAGATCACTACTGTGTGTCTTTGAATAACATTGAAATATGAAGGCTTTCCTCTAAAGATCTGCATAAACACTAAAGATATGCTGCAGACATAAAGAGTTTATGCAGGATATCAAAAATACTGAAAGAGTGGCATATTGGTCCATGGACTAGGCTTAATGTATGCTTAGTGATGATGCTGTTCTGATGTATATTAAAAAAAAAAAAAGAAACAGGAGCAACAGTACACAGCTGACCCCCCTGTGCAGTGGTGTGATGACGTATGCACACGATGTGTGTGTGTGATGTATGCATATGGCATGTGCGTATGACCTGTGCATATAGTATGTGTGTGTGATGTGTGAATATGACGTGTGCATATGTGGGCACGTACTCATGTGCTTTCAGGCTCAGTCCTCATCTACAGGGAATGTCTGCAGGGTACTCATCCTGCCTCCTAAGATAATACTGTTTCTACTAGCCCTTTTGACTCCCCTAGTCCTCATCTTTTTGAAGGAGAACAAAAATGAGATCCTCGTTTGCATATATAGATTTGCTGCGTATATGATAGACATTAACGGTACTCTGTGGAATAGAAACACCAACGTCCTGCAATGTTTTTAGCCTTTGGTCCATTTTCCTCCACTGTCCATATTTTCCATGCTTTTGACAATGACAATGTCCCCACCACCCTCCCTTCCTCTAGAATGTTCCAGATTCAACCGAATTTCATTCCATTAACACTGTTCTGGGTTTACAACCACTATTCCACTTTGTGAAAGTCGCTGGATGCTTCGGGCCCGCCGGTCTCTGGTGGTCTGTCCTCTCCTCGGCTCGCTCCCGACGGCCTCAGTAGGGGTAGTGCTTTTGCTTCTTGCCTGAGAAGCACGCCAGCCATGTACACAGCAGCAGGGCAGCCGCAGCCCCCGCCCCGGTGCAGTAGTAGGCCCAGCCGATCTCACACTTGCCTAAGGACAGAGCAAGGAGAGAGAAGCAGACACCGGTGAGGATGGCTCTGAGGAGGGCTGTTCATCCTCCAGTGTGTGCACTTTGACATACCCACTAGTGACACGGAGTCCTTGCAGAGAATGCTACCATGAGAAGGAAGGATGGAGGGATGATGTGTGCGTTTCCACAGGTCCCTGGCTCAGTGCCTCATGCCAGCTAGGACTAAAGACTGGTTATTCCCTTCCACCCATGACTGCAGCAAAAAAGGAATAGCAACCATAAGGTATCCATTTTCACTTGATGCCCTAGCCCAGACTTGTGTGCATATTAAGGTATAACAGGGCAACATTTAAACTGTAGGAAGGATCCTCCTGAGGAGGGGGCCCGTTTGAAGGACATCATTGAAGTAGGCACTGTGACACATGTAGAATGTGTCAAATACCCTGCACTGTGTGACCTAAACTGGGAATCAAGGCCTCCCAGATTGTACTGGGGCTGAAACCCACTGTCAATTCAATGTCTATTTAAATGAGAACACCAAGACCAGGGCCTAAACAGGTCTTCAATGACCAGAGTAGTAATGTGCACTTGAAACCCTAAAAGATTAGATTTCTTTACCATATGCCCACTAGGTTGATTCTTCTCACAGTACTTGGAAGTGGGGTGTAGTTGATAAGGAGACTGGAAACTGGGGACCCTTCAGTAGCCCTTCAAGCTCATATAATTAGTCAGGAATGGAGGCAGTGTTCAAACCAGCAATAGAACAAAAAATCCTAAATAAAATTCCTAAATAGCCTACCTGGTTTGGTGGAGTGGGTCTCCATGCTTGTGAACTTAGGGGAGAACATCCCTTGTTTGTGAAACAGTCTGAGTAGCTGGCCCAGACTGTCTCTTAGCTCATAGCCTTTCTACCCCAGTCTCCATGATGCTGGGCTTAGAGGCATGAGTTGCCATGGGTAGCCATCTTGTTTTGTAGTGACATAGGAGTTACTCTTCCTGTATGCACAGGATGTGGGTCCTCTATCTCTTCCACTGGCCACTGTCCTGTCTGTTCTTCATTCTACTTACTCCTCTAGCCTTCCTTTACTTTCTGGGGGTGGGGGTGGGGGTGGGGGTGGGGGTGGGCGTGGGAATGGATCCCAGGGCAGGCTGTGCAAGTCCCTGTAACCCTTCTTTTCTCCAATTGCATCATCTTTCAATAACAGGCAGTTTTCTTCTCTCTTTTCTTCTTGCTTACATATTGTGTTAGACACTTAGATCTGACAGGGATTGATCATACCAACCTCAGAGAAAACCACGCTCCTTTTTGTCATGTTAGTAATTTTTGCCCTGTTCATTTAAATAATAACAATAATAATATCTCACCACCAAAAATACAAATACTATTATCTTTATCAGGCCACCCAACAGTCTTAACTAGACATTTACAGCTGGGTGTCTAACTTGCCTCATATACAGACCCAGCTGTGTGAGGTCCTGCCTCTTCTCAGCACTGTGGGTAGAGAACAAAGGCAAACATTGCTCTCTAGAAAGGAAGTTTTAAGAAGGTGGGGGGGTGATCTTTGCATGCCCTTGTTCCCTCCCATGCCTCTCCCACAGTGCTTGACCTAGCCCAGGCACTCAGTAAATCACTGCTGAACGAGAAAGCAAGGGTCAAAGAAAAACAGAAAGGAAGGAAGCAGAGCGGGCAGGCAGGCTCCAGAAAAGTCTGAGATTTTATTTTAAGAGTAACTCTAGTTCTGTTTTGGCACTGAACTTTAAAGGGAAAATTTCCAACCCAAGCATTTCTGCCTCCCACAGGCTGTGCCGTAGTTAACAGGAGAACATATTCAGAAGGATCAAATCTCTAGCTTGGGGCAGGTCCCAAGGCACGGTGACCTTCCTTCATACTGGTCAACTGGGGGAGCGTTTTTCAAGGGTGACAGGATCTCTGCTTCATGACCACATTTACTGACAACCACAGGCTGTGAGTCTTGGGAGCCATTGCCGCTGTGAGTGATTCGTTAACCATATTAAATAAATCTAGGAGGGAGAATTAACAGGCAGCTAAGAGTAGCCAGTGGTTTAGAACCTTCCAAAGAGTCAGCAGAATGTGTGGTCTCTCTGTTCCACACAGGGTGCATAATGTGGAAGGCAATCCATCGCTCATTATTAACAGATATTGACCTATGCACAGTCCTATGACCCAATGCAGAAGGCAGAGTATATTAATTATCAGACACATTCTCAGGAAAGCATAGCTGGCCTGGGTAGTTAACTCGAGGATGTGCATGTGGGTGCAGGTTACATCTATTAAGGATGATGAAGGAACTACCGAAGGGTCGATTATCGCAGAGCCAGGGTGAGGGCAGGTATCATTCTAATTGTTTCCTGCAAAGGAGTCAGTGAGATTCAACTCTAGGAGCCTTTAGCTGGTAGGGAGCTGCAGCTGATGGCATAGTGCACCACAGTCCTCTGGACCCCTTTGCTGGCTCCGGGCACTAGTCACCAACATCTGTTTGTATTTGACCTGTAACAACTTATACTCTATCCCCCACCCCCCAAACACACACACACACACACACACACACACACACACACACACACACACA
>LR749645.1:2147595-2191560 GCA_902729485.2 Mus minutoides | reverse complement strand
TGTTATTTGTTGAGCCTAGCATAACTGTCCTCTGAGAGGCTTCACCCAGCATCCGACCAAAACAGATGCAGAGACCCACAGCCAAACATTAGACAGAGCTCCTGAAGTCTTGTGAAAGAATTGGGGGAAGGATTGAGAAACCTGGAGGGGATAGGGCTCCCCAGGAAGACCAACAGCTTCAACTAACCTGGACCCTTGGGAGTTCCCAGAGACTGAACCACCAACCAAAGAGCATCCAAGGGCTGGACCTAGGCTCCCTACATGTATGTAACAGATGTGCAGCTTGGTCTTCATTCAGGAGCCACAACTGGAGAAGCAGAAGGGGGGGGGGGTGCTTACCCTGACTGTTTCCTGCCCGAGGATCCTGCTCCCCTAACTGGGCTAACGTGTCTGGCCTCAGTGGTAGAGGAGGTGCCTAATCCTGCATTAACTTGAGGTGCCAGGGTGGGTTGATACCCAGGGTGGACCTCCCTCCTTTTCAGAGGTGAAGGGGAGGATGGGATGGATGGAGGAGCTATGTGAGGCGGAGGACTGAGCAGAGGGATCGGGATGTAAAGTGACTATGTGAGTGAATATATTAATGGGGAAAGGGAGTAGTTTTGTTTGTTGGTTGGTTTCCACGTTTTGTTGCCGTTGTTCCCTCATAAAGAGAAGACTGTAAAGTCGCACTATCTAGAACTGTGAGAGATTAGGTCTGTTGGTCATAGACTTGACAATAAAGTCCAGACTTCTTCAAAGGTAAAGGAAAGTAGAGAATCTACTCTGGCCATGGTTTTATGCTTAAAATCCAACATGCGACATTAGCAACACAGATAATATCACTGTGTTTTACAGTGGCAGAAGAAAAATGTCTTTTGGGGCACATTAGGCCACTAGCAAAGAGGAAGTCTTTAAATTCCTATGTTTTAAAAAGCAGGATATGCTGAGTTGTAATGGAACCAAATTAAACCAGGAAATAGGGGCCATTCTCTCTTGGCCTCTCCCTCCCCCTGTCAGGGCAATAAACGCTTGTTATTATAATAATGCAAACAGAAAGCATTTTTACCAGAGGGCAAGTTTGTTCTGTGATCTTTCAGGAAATTAGAGAAGCAAATCTGTTTAAACTTTCCCTTTTTGCTCTCCGTGATGCTCCATCACACGGGACTCTAAGCCTGCCCGCTTGGCAAATTGCTGCTTTCAACAATGGGGAACACCATTCTTGACAGATAAAATAGAGGTTAATGGGACAGAAAGCAGTACACCACAGGCAGCTGCCAAGTCCACAGGCAAAAGTTCCCTGGCAGCGTTCCAGGGCAGCTTTGGTGGGGGGACAGGGTGAGGCAAGGTGTGGCTGGCTTTGGAGGGTGATTCGATTGAGTCTTATTTGTGAAGCTTTTGGAAGGGATAAGGGACAGGGGAGTTAAAGAGATGCTGGACTAGATCCATCTCCTGGAGTTCTCCTGCTCTTCTCACCCATGCAATATGACCTCTATCTTTTCATGAATTAGTTCAGCTCGTGTTTCATACCCTGGCTGAGACAGCATTGGCTGGTTTCTTTCTGTATTCTGGTGCTTGGTACAATGCCTGAGGTCCCCGAAGGCAATCGATACCCATTTGTGCCAGGAGTGGCTATCAGACACTGTGCTGGGGCTGCAATTAGAAATCCAACATTTATAATTGTATAATAGCTGTCAGAGAAAGCCTACAAGCCAGGGGCTAAACAGGGAGGGGACTTCATTTTCTTCTCTTTATCTAAGATTCTTTTAGGAAATAAGAGATGCAAATCCATTTGTACTTTCTCAACATGATTCTCACTTATCAGATGACGATATCTCTAGTTCCCTGCAAGATGACTAACTTGCCCTGTATCTCCAGCAAGTGTCATACTTGGCTGTGAACTTGGGTTAAATTAATCATAGAACTTTCTCCTAGTGCCAGGTGCTGTAGGAGGAAGGTCCAGGCTGATTCTTCTCTTCTTGTGAGGTGCACCTGTTTTGTTGGAACTTACATGCTAGAGGGGAAATGTCGAAATTTCTCTTACCCTTTGATTTTCTCCAGTCTTTGAACAAGATTGCCCTCCCCCTACCATGTCCACTTTGAATGTGTCCCGTTATTAAGGATCTGCATTTTGAGAATTTAGCATCTGATCACTGAGTTGCTTACACCACAGTGGGCACTCTCTTGGCAACCTGACAGTAGGGCAGTCCTATACTAGCTTTTCTTGGGGAGACATGAGCAAATATCTCTTCTCCCCAATTAGGGCAGCAGTGCCAGATCTCACCCAAATCTAGGTTGGGGGAAACCAAGTTTTTTTCAGGCTTATCCTCAGGAGCATCATTACAGGTGATGGACAGCAGGAATATGAATGATTCCCCAAAAGTCCCATCAGAGCCAATGTGACCTCCTGAAAGGGCATAGACTGCACCAGTTGTGATTTATAAAACAGTACAATGCGGTGGGAGGAGCATCTCTGTAGGTCCATGCCCAGGCATCCCCCTAAGCAATCGAGTCATGTGGCAGACCTAATATAAAGAAAATGTATTGGTGGGGGAAGGGAAGGGGATCTGGAAAGGGAGAGAGAGAGAGAGAGAGAGAGAGAGAGAGCGAGAGCGAGCGCAAGAGCGAGAGAGGAGTAGTCTTTTTATACACCTGACTCCTGGCTCTACTTGCTGACAGAGATGCAAGCTGTTGCTAGGTAGTTGTTGGGGAGGAGCCTTAGCGGAATTGTTTGGAAGCCAACAGCACCCCTTCCCCTTCAGTTAATCTTCTATCTCCCGAGACCACCATGTGAACTCAAGAATAGAAGAACTCAGAAGCCACAGCTATGTCAAAGATTCCACCAAGTAGATTGACTGATTCGTGCTTCACACTTGGGGAGGGTTGGGAGGGTTGGAATGTTGCAAGAACATTATCTTGAGCTACCCATAGCTCCATCATTCACTGTGTTGACCTCTGTGTCCGACCTTGTGACAATTGACTGAAACGTTAGATTTACAGACCACTAGCTCCCACTAACCCAAAAGCTAAGAACCTGGTCAGGTAGTATTTAGCCTGTGGCAGAGACTGTCCTGTTCTGCTGTAACCAGCTTACCTATGTGCCCACCGAGTATTTGAAAAGTGCCTTGACTTATAACTTTTTTTTTCTGTAATTAACAGTTTCATGAAAATATTACCTGCTTGGAGTATGGTATCTGTGTTAACCCAAATCCTTGTTTCTAGGTCACAGTCTCTCATAGTCAGCTCCAGCCAGAATAAAGTCACCTTTCTTCCTTTAGTAATGGAAGCTTCATCCCACATTAATGGCCACTACAGCTGGGGCAGAATTACATACAGCTGGAGGGCACACATGTGCAGAAGGCAAGACTCTCAGAGGAGGGTCAAGTGGCCCTGCCCATCGCTCCTTCTATGAAGGACTCTTGGGATGGCCCTGACTTGCGGGGAGTCTTTATCTGGAATCAGCCACAACTCTGTTTAAGATGGCAATGCTTCGCGATGCTTATTCTACAACAGCAGGCCAGGTCTAATGTAAACTGGGCTTGTGGAACTCAGATAGTCCTTTCCTGAAAACCTAGCATTTGACATGCTCTAAACTCATGGCCTTTAGCCACCCCGATGATGATCCTATTTGATGAAGGTCATGAGGAGTGTCCTGATTCCACACTGGGGCTGCTGCCTGCTATGGATACAACTGGAGCCCCAGATTATCCTATCTCTTGCCTTGAGAGCCAGCCCAGGGCCCACAGTCAGGTCCCACAGGCTTTGCTAGACACAGGACGAAGCAGAAAATCTCAGGTCACCCATGTCCCTGGATTACCTGGCATCCGGTATGGTTCAGGCACGTTTGCTTTAGTTTGTGTCCCCTGTGGGCTACTGTTAATGAAAGTTACAGTGTGGGCATCGTGAATGGGTGGTGAAGCCTTGGCAACATAGGTTATTGTGGGAAGCCTTTATGTTATTGGAGGCCCTAGAAGGAACATAGTGGCCCAGTCTCTTGTTCTAGTTTAAAATGTGATTATTCTGCATTGTATACATTCTCTCCAAACTAGCAGGGTCACCCAGTCTTGATCTTTTTTTTCCTCCTCCTCCTCCTCCTCCTCTTTCTCCTCCTCCTTTTTTTTTCTTTTTTCTTTTGTATAAAGTTAGCTGCTTTGGGTATTTGCTTTCCTAATAAAAACTTGACTGACACACTGCTGTAACCCTACCCCCACCCCATCTCTCCATCCTTGCTGTGCCTTCTTGTGCTCTGCTGTGGGAATGTGAGCTCCACAGCGTCCTTGCCTCTTTCTCTTTCCTCACAGGGTGGCCATCGGCATGCCTGGTCACAGATGCCCAAGTAGGGACTTTATAAGATGTCTGATTTCAAAGTATATTATTCTTCATTGAGATATTTTGATAGTTAGCATACTGATATGCAAATGTAAAGTTTGGGTAGAGAAGAAGCAGGCATGTCTCACCTTATTCTCTTTTGTTGTACAAAGAACAAAGGTAAAAAAAGCGAAGGATCAATGGAATGAGAAAAAAAAATCTATGCACTTAAATACCACAGAAAGGTAGGTCTTTCTCTCCAAGTCCCTCATATAGCACCACAGTTAGTACCCTGCCCCCCTTTTCTTGCAAACGTGTTGAGACAAAGGACAGAAAGGATATGTGCACTGTTTGTAGAATAATGTCAAGATCAAAACTGAGCAAATCTCAATAAGAAAATGAGCTATAGATGTATATACACACATATGATCTATAGATGCATATACACATATATCCTCAAATGGGGGCAAGGTTCATGCTTGCAAATCTACGGAGAAATTGATAAACGTGACTGGTGGAGAGCTGGGGGACAGCTCCATCAGTAAAGAGCTGCCACACACACACCAGACTGAGCTCCACTCCCCAGGACACACGGGAAGCTGAGCATAGCATTTGTATTTATAACACCAGGCTTGGGGTCAAGAGAGCATGAGTATAGACAGGCAGATCACTGCAGCTCACTGCCCAGCACATACTGAATGTACACCACACACATATACACACACCTGCACTCACATATGCACACGCACACATGCTCATACACATGTACACACACTCACATACATGCACATACATGCACACGTGTGTGTGCACACACAACATGTAAATAAACATGAACACATTGCAAAATGAAAAACTGACATAATGACCACTTCTTATCCGATGTGGGGATGTGTGTCAAATTCAGGGATGTGTGCCTGTTACCCAAATATTGTACAATTTAGCAACAGCTATACTCCACGGATCCTTTTTTAATTTTAAAAAATTCTGAATCAAAAATATTGATCTTCCCTTACATTCCACTGGCACGAATGGCAGTGTAGAAGAGTGGCCACGGGCAGGTCCATGGTCCAGGCACTCTGACATGCATCTGTCTAAGGGAGTCACAGCTAACTACAGCCAACTGAGCCAACAGCTGACAAATTAAATCACCCGAGACAAAGAAGACATCTTAGCTTTATTCCTGTAATCTCATTGTGAAGTGACAGGTCAATTAGACCCGTGTGCAGGCTCTTCATGCCCAGATAGAGGGAACACGGTCCAATCCAGCGCCCTGGGAGAAGCCACCGAGTGTGCCCAGACAGCACCTGGGGGTACACGTGGCCCATTTTCCTCACCAAATGCCTCTAGTCTGGCAAAATGAAGTAGATTTATACTCCTCGCAGGGAAACAGTGCTTTCCATAGAATGAAAGGAGTTTTTCTGAGCTGATATATTTGAAAGACAAGGAACCCATGAGCCCCACACAGAATGACTATAGGGATTTTATATGTAACTAAAATGGTCCCCAGGCAGTGGTGGCAAATGCTTCAGGTAAGACAGGAAGGCAGCAGGGATGAGGGTGGATGCTATGACAGGATTAAGCCTGAAAACAACAGATCCTCCTTTAAATTCAAAACCTGCCCAAAACCAGGGCATCCTTCCTCTATTTCTGAGACCGTTGCCTTTTCCCTCTCATTTCTACCACTAAATGAGCATATCACAGAGCCACAGACTTTAGCACTAAAGGCATTTTTGAAAAGGAAGGCACAGGTCAAGTCTGACAATCTTATTTTGTCAAGAGTCAGACAGTAAAAATTTTAGTTCAAAGGCAGCCACTGATACCAAGTATGTCAGTGAGCATTGCTGCCTGCCCATAAAATGTAATTTACAGAAGTGTATAGAGCAGATTTGGCCCACAGCTTGCTAGCCTCGTATCTAGGCCACTTTCTGTGTTTTAATCACGAGGATAGTTGTCCAGGACACTGGTGACTTTCTCGGGTCTCTCAAAAGTGCTCTCCTCAGCATGTCACTATGCTGCTGGCTTTGTTTATGATATATAATGTCCTGATTCCCACACTTAAGCAAGCTAGTGTCTCTGCTAATTGCAGAGAAAGACTTAATCTTGACTATTTACCTACGCAGTATGTACAACCGAGACTATGTGTTGTATCAGCTGCTTCTTCTCGCCTAGGACAAACCTTCTGACAGAGGCAATCTGAGGAAGGAGGATTCCTTTGGGCTCCCAGTTTCTGGGGCTTTCAGTCCATTGGATGGAGAAGGTGTGGCTGAGCAGTTCTTTGTCACAGTGAGCCTAAGGTAAAGCCCCTCAAGGGGGACAGAACAGGAAGGTGAGAGAGTCTAACTAGAACTAGTGTATAGGGATGTACCTTCAAAGGTTGCCTTCAGCAACCTACCCCATGCTAGCTAGCCAGAAGGTTGCTTAACCTCTCAAAACAGCACAGCCTTCTAAGAATGCATGTCCCAACACATGAGCCTGTGTGTGTGTGTGTGTGTGTGTGTGTGTGTGTGTCAGAAGGAGCATTAAACAGAACCACAACATTGGACTTCATTAAAAAGTATTTATTTTAATTTTTTGTGTGTGGTGTACATATGTGCACCATATGCAATGCCAACAGAGGCCAGAAGGGGGCATTGGATCTCCTAGAACTCGGAGCTGAGAACTGAACCTGGGCCCTCTGAAAGAACCTTAGATGTTCTTAACCACTGGCACTTCTTGTCAGCCCTGGATGCCTTCATTCTTTAAAGTAATTTTACATGCTCAAAGCAAATAAGTATAAGTTGGGGGTGGGACTATAAATAAACCACCATCATCTTTCATCATCAAACTAGGTCATTTGGACATCATGTCTGACCTTGGCATCTACTACTGATTTTTTTTTTTTTGAAACATAGTTTTGATTTAACTGAAAATCAAGGTACTCCTTGTCTGCAGTGAACAAGCATGTACACTGTTTCTGGTCCTTATCCCCTCATAGTGTTATTATTACACTAGCAGGGTTATTACATTGGAACAGGTACTGTAAGTCATCAGGAGAGGAAATTAAATGTATAAAGATGACTGTGTGTACTTCATGTCAATGTCAATTGCTTATCAAGCTTATTTACCAAGCAATTGTGTCTGGTGGGGGTTATAGGGAGGAGTGTGGGAGGGCTTAAAGAAGCCCCACTGGGGATGATAACGCCTTCCTTAGCCAAGGGAATGAAAATTCCTTGCAAAAAGCTCTTTCTGCAAAGACTGGTTGACTAATCAGAACTACAGTGGTGTGGAACGGTTGGAACGTGCAGGACCAGAAGCTGGCTAACTTATCTTGGGCTAGCTTTAGCCCCCCGAGAAGCCATTCCTTGCCTATCTCTGTGTTGGAACTTATATCCGTAGATTCAACTTTCTGCAATCTATTAATTTAACAGATAAATAACTTCTACCAACTCAAAAGCCGACAATGATGTCAGATAGCATCTGAGGTCTATAGCAGAGCTCCCTCCATCTCGCTTTAGCCTCCTTTCTGATGTGCCCATTACTGTATTTTAAAATTGCCTTATAACAAGTTATGCAGCTGTTCTTTAAAAAAAAAACAACAACTTCATGAAACTGCTTCCACGTGGGAATATGGGAACCTGAGATGACCTTCGCTATGTATCTTCTAGGCCTTGGTCACTCAAATTCGGCTCTAGGATAAACTCTCACTCCCTTTGATTCGAGAGCTGTGTTTTTTGCATTGACAGCTGTAGAGCTCGGTCCTTCCCAGCCAATAGATTTCTATGCCCTCCCTGAGGCCATGTGCACGTAGGGAAGGGTTGCACACAGCTGGTTTGGAGGAGTGACTCATCCTCTAGCAACTACGTTATGAGCCTCCCGGGGAGGCAATGCGGATAGTCAAGGCACCCAGCTGTGCTGATATGTAGAACCTGGCACAGCTAAATTCATGAAAACCTGGGCATTTGACTCAGGAGACAGTCATGTGTGACAAGAAGATAACATAGAACAAAAGGAGCAGGGAGGTCTAGAGCCTCAACTGTCCATATTGCCTCCCAGAGGAGGCTCATAACACCATTACCAGAGGATGAGTCACTCCTCCAAACCAGCTGTGTGTAACCCTTCCCTTTTGCACATGGCCTCAGGGAGGGGATAGAAATCTATTGGCTGGGAAGGACCAAGTTGGGGATCCTACACTCCATGGGTCTAGGAAGGGTACTCAGTGGGTCTAGAAACTGGGTGACCAGGCGATGCTTTAGCTATGGCTACATAGAAGCTACACCATTCATCAAACATCTCAGACTCCCCAGGTAACCTCTTTACAATGCACACATTTGTTTTTCTTTGGTGTCAGGTTGATCTAGAAGAAATTCTTCTGCACTTTACACTGAATAGAAGTTCTACATCCCCTCCATCCCAGCAAACCAGTAAGACCCACATAATCACCAGTTAGAGATTCCTGGCCCACCCAACACTCTCTAGTACACATGCCAAGAATTCCAAATTCCCCCTTGAAAATACAGTGAAGCTAGGATGTGTGGAATGACTCCCACGATGCTCTATGGGACACATTAGACACACCTGTTAACATACATCCTTGTACCATTCTTATTAAATGCAGTTTCCTCTTTGTCATTGGCCAGTTGGGTATCTGCCATCACATGCACTATGATCTTTGCCCCTTAACACTGAAGCAACCTAAAAGCCTTACTAGAGATATTTGCTGTTCGGGTGTCATTGGTTGAGTGAACAGAGGTGGCCTTTGTGCTCACACTGTGAATGAACACAGAAGCTGCTCTCCAGGTGGGAATGGCTAAAATAACCAGCAAGGCTTCCTTTAGTTCATGTCACAAAGACCATGAAGGTCATCCTTTAGTTTCTGTCTGGAATGCTTTTATAAAGGCAGAGTCTTCCTGGGAAATCCTGTTCTTGGATTTCTGGGTGGACCCAAAGAAAGAATGTCTCCCAAAACCTCAAGTCTGTCTCCCAGTGCTGTTGCTTGGTGAGACCCCCCCAGAAGTTTTGTCACAACCCCATCACTCAATTAGACATCACTTTCAACTATGGGTGCTTCCATCTACAAACTAAATTTACCTTTATAGTTTGGGGATAAAGTTGTGTACTAAGGGTGTGTCTGTGTTCCAACCAGAGTTACTAAAGGTGTGCGCTAAAGGAGAGCCACACCACTACTACAAACAGGGTTTTTCAGTAAATAACACACTCTCAGGATTCACGGTGTGATCAAATAGCTTGCAACAGGGTTTAATCTCAAGTATAAGCCATGGATACAAGACACAAAGTAACTTCATTAGATTAGAAGTTAGCAAGAACCTTCGGAGAAAACATTTTAACTGTCCCAGAAAATGTACGACGGACTGTTTACTGATGTTGGCAGTGTTTTGTTCTTTGCCTGCCTAGGCATATCTCTGTGAGTTCTAGGCTAGCCTGATCTACAAAGCAACTTCCAGGATAGACAGAGCTACACAGGGAAACCTTGTTTCAAAAAACAGTAATGACATTTTTTTTTCTTTTTCTGGAATTGCTGAATTTCATTGCCAGAAATTGCTTCAAGGAACTGAGGGGTGGGGTGGGAGGGGCAGCAGCATTCCATCCCAGGCTGCCGGGCAAAAATTGTAACTTCTCAAAACCTATTGCCTGGTTCTTTAAACTATGACCCACTTTGCCTGTTTTCTGAGTAGTGACCAAGGCTGAGTCCCTCAGGGAGTTATGCCTTTATTCCTATCTGGGTGTCAAATACCAAAATCTATAGAAACAAAGTATAAACTAGAAACTATCAGATTGTTGTTTTTTGTTTTGTTTGTTATGGTTGTTTGTTTGTTTGTTTGTTTTATATTTGTTCAGAATTAGCAGCCAGGTGTCTCCACCTCCCACTCCCCTTTCTCCTTCCCTTCCTTTCCTAATCTCCACCCCACACACACCCCCACACCCCTTTTTTTCCTTTGTGGATGATAGACACACATCACACAGGTGAGGATCATCTCTGTGACTTTGCTACTTGAACATGCATGTCTGCTGTTGGGTGAGATGCGCTTGCAGAAGTATGTTGAGGGAACCAGACAGAGCTAGGCATTCAACCAGATGAAATACAGCAACCTCTCCTTTTAGAGGGACTAGACACATTTACTAACTGATAGCTTGAAGTAGAAATGCCCGAATTCTAATGTCATGACCATAGGGACCACTGGAAAAGGTAGGCTGAATGAATGTTCCAGAAATGGATTTGTTGTTCTCCCCTTTGCTGGAGAGTATGCACAAGTTTCCAGAAAGCATAAATAGCCTGAAAGCTGATGGGTTGTTTTTTGTTTGTTTGTTTTGTCTTGGTGGTGCCTGAGTGCTCTTCCCAATCAACTGGGCTTTCCTGGCCAATTTCTCTGTATCATTTCAAGCTTGGTTCCTGAGTTCTCCAAGGTTCCTTGGAATACGCAGGTCATGTCTCAGCTGAACCCCCAACAGCTGCCTGACTTGGCTCTAACATCCTCCTGCTCTGGGGTCTTTGTTGAGAGAATCCAGGTCCATGAAGGAACTCCTAGATGGTATTCAGTACCTTGGTCTTAAGCCTCAAAAGTTTGGAACTGGTCCAGGGACTAGTCACTACCCACGTGCAGCTCATGAGTGAGGATGCCTGCAGAGACCAGTAGAGGGCGTCAGATGGCTCAGAGCAAGTTACAGGCATCAGTGACTCACTAAATATGGATGCTGAGATCCAAACTCCAGTCTCCTGCCAGATCATCATACACATTTAACTCCTGAATGGTCTCTTTAGGCTTCCTGGCTAAGTCCTGATGTGTGTTCAGATCTTACCATTCATTACCCTCATAAATAGCCGTCTCATAATGGGACCATGTGCTTACTTTAAGCAGTGACTGTGCGTTGGCTAAGACGAGTCTGCTGCTAAACCGAAGGATGGGAAAGTAATTCTGCCTGAGACAAGGAAACAAACACAGAAAAAGACAACATCTGACTGCAGCGTGACAGTCAGAGGCAGGAGCTGCCTGCACGAGGAGCAGCTAGCACCTCTGTCCACACAAGGCACGGGAGACTTGTAATATTAGCCCAAATTATGTAGGTCATAGTAAATGTCGCAGAGGTCAAGAAGAGGTGTCTCTGACATTGTTTCTACTAATAAGGGCTTCTGCGTGTCAGTGGAAAGACAGCTGGAAAAGCACCGTGAATGCCAGCCTTGGAAAAACTCAAAACTATAAGAAGAATTGGCGGTGGGAGAGTAGGAGGAACGGTTTTCCTCCTCAGCTTTACCCACTGCCCTTCATATAACTTACAGATCAAGTGTAGTTAGATCTAAGGATGGAACATATGACTCAGAGGTCAGATAGCTAAAGGAGAGGAGTTTAGAGGTATGTGATTGTCATGGCTATTCTTGGCTGTCAACTTGACTACATCTGGAATGAACCACGCTCCAGAAGTGGAGGGCACACCTGTGACTAGGATCCTGAGGCTGGGAGACATAGGCTTCTGGCTAGGACCTTGACTTGGGGTGGCACACACTTTTGATTCAGATCCTGAGACATAGTGACCATGAAAAGCTCAGGCCCAGGCAAGGTGGAAAACACCGTTAATCCCAGGAGACTAAGGTAAGCAGATCTAAAATTCCCAATCCAGGTGTGATAGTGCATACCTTTAATATGGGCCGTATCTTCTGCTGGAGGCCAACATAAGGACATTGGAAGAAGGAAGACTCACTCTTCTTCACTTGCTTGCAGTTACTTGCCAGTCCATTTTTTGGAACCTACTTCTTCGGGATTCCAGTTTATACAGAAGACCAGCTTCAGCAATGAGCCTTGTGGCACTGAGCAGCTACTAGATACTTGGACTTCCTATTCACAGCTACCCATTGTCGGGTTAGTTGGACTGCAGACTGTTGTTAATCATTACAATAAATTCCCTTAATATATAGACACATTCTATAAGTCCGGTGACTCTATGGGACCCTGACTAATACAGTGGTCACTAACTGGCAGTGAGAAGGATTTTTTTCCTTGGATTGGAAATGCAGAGAACGACCCCCATCTTTCCACTGCTGGGATGCTTAGCGCACACCAGCAGCCCAATCTCCAGGACAGAACACACGGTGGCTTCTTAATCAAATTAAATAGCAAAATGAAAGCAATAATTACTCAAATTTACTTGGCAAATTAGCAAGACAAATTAATTGAAACGCTCCTTTTGAACATAAGGATATAATTATAAAGTCTTCGATGGATAAAGCTATCTCTGAGGCATGAATTAAACCAATATGACAACCTGATTATGGGCACTCCAGGTTTAATATGTTAAAAAAAAAAGAAGAAGAACACATTTTTTAATGTGTTTAAAGCACATATTCAAAACAGCCCCATCAAGGGCAAATCTCTCCCAGGCTTTCTTTATATGTCAGGTGCTCTGCTGTTCCTGGACTCTTTCTATCACTTACACTCTTGTTATCTCAACAAATAATGGAGTCAGCGCAAACCACCATTGAGCCTTGTTATAACCACAGGCTACAAGGATGAAATAAACTCTGATACCCGACGAAGGAAGACAACGGTGGCTTTTCTCTTCTTAGTATTGATGGCAACTCACAAGTCTCCATAAGAAACTAATTCAGACAAACTATCCCCAGAAATAGTTTTCTGTTCAAGGGTAGATGTGCAGCCAGGCTGGCCCAACTTGAAAAGTGGGGGAGGGAGAGAAAAGGAGAGATGAGAGATGGAAGATGAGGGAAAGGGAGGGAGGGAGGGAGAGAGAGGGGGGAGGGATGCTATTGCATTCCTTGGGAGCAGCTTGCTCAATGTGAACTCTGGTGCTCAGAGCTACCAGTGCCAAATGCATCTGTGAGGAGAATGAGCTCCAGCCCATAGATGACAAATGTACCAGCCTATAGATGACAAATGGTTGCAGCCACTCTGCAGATGGTTCTTCTCAAACATGAACCCCAGCCTGCATCTCTGAGACCCGGCCCACTTAAGTTTGCCTTGCCTGGTCTTGTCTTATGCCATTTGAAATGTCCTCTTTGTTTTAGTCAATTAAAATCAGATTTTTGTAATATAACCTTAAAAGCATCCTAATTTACATAAATGATCAGTATCTAAAATACCAGTGCGAGGGGGCTGGAGAAATGGCTAAGAAGTTAAGAACACTATTATAGAAACCTGGACTTAGTTCCCAGAACCTACCAGGTACTCATGGTCTGTAACCCCAGATCTAGGGGAATCTGACATCTGTGGGTATGAGGTACACACTCAGAGCACATATATACATGTAGTCAAAACATGCATGTACATTTAAAAAATTATAAAAAATAAACACCACTGAGAAAAATAATAATTTGTGAGATATGAGAAAGAAGCATTTACTTTCTCAACAAGACTACTTCTGATTCTCTTGTCAAAGACTGATAATTACAGTCAAGGTAGATGCAAGGTTAGCGGAGGTTCAGACACTCACTGTCCAACCTGTTGGGACTTTTAATTCTGTTTTTAAATGAGTAAATTTATAAATTCTCCTTTCTTTCTCATAAATCAGTGTCATTCAGAGATTAGCAATGCAGCACTGCCTGATTGGTCGGAGTAGTTACTACTGACCAGCTGGCTCAAAGCTCCGGCGTTAATATGAAAACGCTGGACAAATCAGTGACAGGAAAAGACCTAGACAGGCAAAGAACAAAACACCGCCAACATCAGTAAACAGTCTTTTCTTTCCCCTCTAGAGACATGTCTGCACTAGACCCTTCCTATACTGCATTAGGGCCACGAATGTAAACTTTCTATGAAGAACTTTCCTGCCTATTCCGTACATTTTCTGGGACAGTTAAAATGTTTTCTCCGAAGGTTCTTGCTAACTTCTAATCTAATGAAGTTACTTTGTGTCTTGTATCCGTGACTTATACTTGAGATTAAACCCTGTTGCAAGCTATTTGATCACACTGTGAATCTGGAGAGTGTGTTATTTACTGAAGCTATTTGATCACACTGTGAATCCTGAGAGTGTGTTATTTACTGAAAAACCCTGTTTCTAGTAGTGGTGTGGCTCTCCTTTAGCACACACCTTTAGTAACTCTGGTTGGAACACAGACACACCCTTAGTACACAACTTTATCCCCAAACTATAAAGGTAAAGTTAGTTTGTAGATGGAAGCACCCATAGTTGAAAGTGATGTCTAATTGAGTGACAGAAAAGAAAATGATGAATCAGACAAAGATCTGACAGAATAGGATACACCCTTCTCTCACAAGAAGAGGAAGGGAAGGGAGAGGGAAAGGAGAGAGGGAGAGAGGGGGAGAGAGGGAGGGAGGGAGGGAGGGAGAGAGAGCGAGCGAGCGAGCGAGAGAGAGAGAGAGAGAGAGAGAGAGAGAGAGAGACTAGACTGAATCCAGACTGAATCTGTAAGCTTGGAGAGAAGTTTGAGTCAGAACAGCTAAGTTGAAAGAGCCAGCCAGAGTTCAGAAAGAACTAGGAAGGTGCGCATAGGACTAGGCTAGCAGATGGCGACAGTAAGCCTCTGAGGTGACAATTACTTCAGGTGAATAAAATTAATTTTATCAGGAGAATTAAAGTTGCTTCTATAATACCCTGCTGAAACAGAAAATCTAAACATAAAGAAGGCTCCTTTCTGGCTGAATCCATTCATCTCCCTGTAGTCTAATCTTCCATACACCCTCAAGGACACCCAGGCTCAATCTGTACTTATGCAAATCCTATACAGCCATGAGGGTTCAGCTGTGACACCTCCCAGGGAAGGTCATGTGGTCCTGAGATATTATTGGTGAATCACAACATCAAGCTGCTTTTAGCTACAAGTAAGAAATGGAGGCACACAGTGCCCTTAGGGAAATGAACATCTGTGTGTGAGCAGTGTCTGAAAGGTCTAAGGGAAGGCAAGATTCAGAGGTGACAGATCTTGGGCTGGCTCTGTTGTCCACCTCTGTTCCTCTCTGCTGCTTGCTTACTCCATTCTGGGGTGTGTGTGTGTGTGTGTGTGTGTGTGTGTGTGTGTGTATGTGTGTAGGCTGAGGTAGGACAGCATGGTTTTGGTTCCTCTCCTATAGGCACGTGACCCTTTCCTCAGAAACCTCAGAAAACATCTCCAGGGTCACTGACTCTGTGATGCACACGCTGGTATGAGCCACAGTGGATCTGCAGTGCTCACCAGATGATTTTCCTCCGCTGCCCATCAGGGCATTTGTACAACACAGAAGCATAACAGAACAGGGCTGTGTGGTTGGTTTTCCGCTGTCCCGAGGGCATCACCGGCTGCTGTAAGGATCAGTGAGTGAGCACACCCTTTCAAAGAGAACAGTTTTCTAACGTGTGACAGGTTGTGTTTGGCTGGGATCACACATCATCTACTTGAAGTCCCACCGTCTGCCTTTGTAAATAAATATTGCCCTTTGTCCATAATCTTCCATGTTCCGGTTGCTGGGTTGAGTAGTCGTGGCAGAGACGCATTATTCACCATGTTGGAAGCATTGCACTCTGGCTCTTTCTAGAAATGCTGGCCCAGCTCTAGCTGAATCTCACCAACTGAGGTAGAGCAGCATCAGCAAGGCAATCAGCACACATGATGTAACAGCCACACTTCCCGTCTTACATGCTTCAAAAGTCTTAATTTCATCACACCTGTTGCTGTGATAAACGGGTTGTTTTAGCTCACAGTCAATTAGAACAAAGCAGTCAGAGCAGAAGGAGCCTGAGGGAGTTGGTCACATGTCACCCATAATTAAGAGAAAGAACAATTAATGCATTCATGTGTGGGACTGTGATAGGCTGCCTATTTTGGTTGAATGGGGCTTGTTTGGGTGACCCAGTAGAGAACTCTACAAGGGATAGAAAAGTGAGCCACATTCCCAGAGTCAGGTGCCTGACACCACAGAGCCCCCAAGTCCATAATTCTGTGACTATAAGTCACACAGACAATGTCCCAAGCTTCTGGCATTCTGGCTAGACTCTACCCACATAGTTACCTGACTATAGCCAGGTATGCTCCTCCCCACAGTTACCTGATAGCCCAGTCCACTATAAGAGGGGCTGCTTGGCCCCTTCTCACTCTCTTTAAGCTCTCACCTTTCTTACTCTCTAGCCCTCCTTCTCTCTCTCCCTTCCCCTCCTCTCTCCACGTGGCCATGGCCGGCCTCTCTGTTTCTACCTTCTCTCTTTCTGCCTTTGTACAATAAAGCTCTAAAACCATAGACTGTCTCTGCTCATCAAGGCTCACCGTGCTTGAACGATGGGATAGGCTTTCTCCTAATGAGCTGCCTCTAACTTCCCACCAGAAAACTTTCCTGTGCTCCAGCCATGGACCTGATCAAGGACTCTTGTCCATATAGGAATCATTCAGAGCCCTCTTTCCCCCTGCTCTCTCCTCCCTTTGGCCCCAGGGTTCAGGGCTGCCCCCCGGGTGGGGATGCATTCTGTTCTCAGCTCTTCCGCCAGTATTCAGCTGGGATGCTGGAGGCTGAGAACCTGGTGCCTAGGACTGCCCCTTGTCCACCACCCACCGAGCGGGGTCAGTGGCTTCACACAGCCAGACACCCACCCAGGGCTGTGTGGAAAGCGTGTGGCAGTCCTCCTGCGTCCACCCACCCAGAGCACTGGAACTCTGGTATGATGTGGGTTCTTTCCCACTCCCCTCTTCTGCATTCATGTCAAACCCAGCTTACTTTCTCTAATCTCATACAGTTTAGAATACCCTGAGTAGGAAGTGGTGCCACCCATAGTGGGCAGGGTTTCCCACCTTAACTAATGCAATCGAGATAACCCCCACTTGCTCACAGGCCAACCTAATCTAGACAACCACTCACTAAGACTCTCTTGCTAGGTGATGCTGGAGTGTCAACTTAGCAATTAAAACTGAGCAGTACGGGTGCATATTATATGTTTTATATTTGTCTCTCTTGCTAGTTTTAAGTTCCTGAAGGGCAATAAATAGTGACTTGTTTTATTTTTTTTGCTGATCCTGTCTCCCTGGCCCCTTGTACTGTATAAATGGCAGAAGCAAGGGTGACTGTGGTCCTCATCAGGTCCTGCTGAATGTAGGACTCAGAGTGTTCCTGTGGACGTGGACGGCTCACCCATGAACTCATGTTGGGCTTATCTACCCTGTCCTAGGGGCCTTGTCAAGTTAGCTTCACAGTTTGAGACTTCACAAAAGCCCTGAAGCTCAGCGTGATCCCTGCACGGAGGGAGGGCGACAGTTTCCTACCGGAGGTAAGCAAGAGCAGTTATGTGGGACAGGTCTAATAATGGTTCTCTGCTTCTCCTCTGAAGTCTTTTGAAAGAAAAAGAAATGTCAGAGTTCCTAAAAATAGAAACTGTTTAAAAAAAAAAAAAACAGCTCAGTAAGCAAAAGCTATTTACTCAGGGGACCTAGAGCCGTTTTAATCTTGAGATAAAGTCAGTTTCCTTTCCCCCTCATCATCCAGTCTAAGAGAAACTTAAAAACAAATGGGCAGAAATTAAATCGCATAGGCTCTTGAATAGCTAATGTGGTTTTAGTAAATAAATAATTAGAGGCTGGAGAGACGGCACTAAATTGCAGGTGATAGGGGAGGCACTGCTCTTCCAGAGGACCCGGTTCTGTTTCCAGCACCCACGTGGCAGCTCACAGCCATCTGTAACTCCAATTCCAGGGCATCTAGTGCTCTCTTCTGGCCCCTGAGGGCACTTGCAGGCACATTGGTACATAAGACATGCAGGAAGACCATGTTTTTTCTTATATATATAAACTTAAAATAAACAAATCTTGAAAAAATATTGTAAATAAAGAACCAGTAAAGAGGACATTCGATTTTGTTTTAATTGGACATTCTTTTTTTTTTTTTTTTTTTTCTGATGTGAGGATACTAGGGTCCAGCCAGTGTCGTTACCCTCTGCTAATTAATTCAACAATACATCACAGCAACAGGTCAGCGGAGGACAGGATTCTGGTCAAGTTGGGGCCCGTGTTAAGCAGCTAGGAATGCTTCAAACACCAGGGAAGGGAAAAACATCTTAAAATATTTCTCCTGGACATAGTATGCACTATGCAAAAGTAATCCAAACTCGGCAAGCTTGTACTGGAGGAGGGGGAGGAGACTCAGGATGTCACTTGCAGTAGCTGTGCATGTGACAAGCACACTGCTTCCTACTGAGGGTGCCAGTGTGCCCCTGAGGAGAGCAGGGTGACTGTCATCTACTAAGCCAAAGAGAAGCAGCCTCTTCATTTTCACGGTCTCACTTCTTTTTACTTTTTTCGTTATCTGCTCATTTTCTTTAATATGGTTTAGCTATGCTATTATATTACCAGGAAAAAAAATAGTCATCAACATTATAACATCAAAATTCAAAAATACTGATTTAGGAGATGATAGAGACCATGAAGCCAGTTCTCTCAGAATTTTCTTCTTGGAATCCAATGCCTTTATGTGAGCGGTGGATGTTTAGGGCACTAAATTGCAGGTGATAGGGGAGGCCTGAGCGGGAGAAGCTCAGCCTCTGGCCCGCATGGCAGAGGAAACAGACTGGCTGCCCTTGGCAGTCACAGCAGCACAGCTGCCCCAAATATGACACCTTGGAGTTTTGGAGAAGAGCAGAAGCAGGAAAGATACGCGGACCTGCCTGAACCCTTCTGCCCAGAGACAGAAACCTAAGAAGACTGTGAACTCCCTCTAAGCAGGGCATAAAAGCCACGCGTGTCTGCACCTGAAGGGTATCAATGTCTCGTTAACACAGGCATATACAGAGGGAGACAGACACATGGCCTTGCTATTACTATTGGCTCTCACCCCACACAGCCCTGTCCAATCACAGCTCTCTGTGACTACCTAATTACTCATGCTATTACTATTGGCTCACACTCCATACAGCCCTGTCCAATCACAGCTCTCTGTGACTACCTACTTACCCATTAACCCTGCACAGGAAGCCATGGGTTTAGCATCTACACAATGTTTTGACCTTCTCATCAGAGCAGATGTCCTGTAACACTTATTTTAAATACATGCACATGCTTTTCCCATACTGATCTACCTTTTGCTACAGGGGCCTGTGTCACGAACCTAGGTAATAGTGTTTAAAGGCCTGATTCTTTCGTCTATTAACTCAATATTCAGAGAAATACTCCAAGGAACGTAATTCAGCAGAGACAACACATATTCAATCAAACACTTCATTAGAGCACATCTTAAAGCAACAGGAAGTGAAATAAACTTAGTTATTTCCTCAATTGAAAAGAAATAAGGGGTGTTTAGAGCTGCATAAGTTTTATGACTGAATAAAACAGTCCCTATTTACCACAAATTAAAGTGTTGAATACTATGTAGCACGCACGCCATTAGGAATCTGCAGAGCGAGTAGCATGCACTTAGCAACAAGTGGAAACACCTTAACTTCTTCATTAGCACACAGACAAGCAGAGTCTCAAAGGGCCCTGCTGCCAGCAGCTTCCATCCCCTGCTGGTACCTACGTGCTCTGTGCTCAGGACCCTGTTGCTCTCTTCCTCCCTTCCTTTTCTTTTCTTTTCTTTTCTTTTCTTTTCTTTTCTTTTCTTTTCTTTTCTTTTCTTTCTTTTAAAAAAAGATTTATTTTATGTATATGTATATGAGTGCTCTATCTGTGTGTATACTTGCACATCAGAAGAGGGCATTGGATCCCATTACAGATGGTTGTGAGCCACCATGTGGTTGCTGGGAATTGAACTCAGGACCTCTGGAAGGGCAGCCAGTGCTCTTAATTGCTGAGCCATCTCTCTAGCCCCTCTTCTCCCCTTTCACAAAGTGCTCCACATCCCAGAGAGAAACTATAGCCTCATCGTAATTTCCTTGATTGCTTTGTTTGCCTGGGAGTTCCCTAGAGATATTTTTACCATGTATAATGAGTGATAAATATATGATTTTGAACAAATTAATCAGAGGATATAAAAGCTCAGGAGAGCAAGGCCATTTCTTAGACTCTGCAATATTGATCATAGTGCTGGTGAACAGAAGGGTATCAGTGACCCTTCAATCAACAAGTGAAAATGTATCTATGTATATATGTATTATGTAAGTATGTATCTAATATATATATATATATATATATATATATATATATATATATATATATATACATGTATGTAATGTATGTATATGTATGTATGCATGCATGCATGCCAAACACAGCCTCAGACTGTATTCCTTCCAGATAAGCCCCTTTTCTATGAAGGATAACAAGAACTTACCCAAGTCAAACTGGCCAGAGATGTAGCCACAAGTCTGCCGGACTTCCTCACTGTCCCAGCCCAAGGGGTAGAGGGCACATCCAGCACCAATCAGCAAGCCTGTGAAGAAGAGGTAAAACAGAAAGCCTTTACAAATCGAAGTTCAGAACACGACAGGGCCATAGCGCCTGCTCTTTAAAAAACACCACGTTAAATTCCTTTAAGCAATGTAAAGTCAGTTGGATTCCAAGAACAATATTGAGTCTGCTTAAAATAAGAATAAAAACAGTAACAACTCAGTTTGTTTCCAGCTTTACCTTTTAAGAGCACAAAAAAGCCTTCAGAGTCTTAAGGAACTAAAAAGAGTTTCTTTTAATCACACTTACAAAAAGCCAACCAATCCTGTTAATCCCATGGAGGACAAATTCAAGAGCAAGCAACATTAGTAAGTTACACTGCACCATTCAGTGGCATTTCTGTTTCCAATATAAGAATCAACATAGAATGTTGTAGTGTTGTGAAATTTCACAGGGCCCTTGACCTGTGAACTTGCACTGAGTGTTCTTGCTCTGCTGAGACTCACCCAACACCCACACAGCTCAAGAATGATTGAGAAGGTGGACACATGGGAGACTAAATCTTCACATCCATGTAAAACCAACATGGTTTTATTTTAATGTAGATCAAGTTATCGTGGCAGCAGACTAGGACAACAGCTTCCCGTGAGTCTTTAAGTTTGTATACGGGTTTACAAGAGCCAGAAAGAGATTTAAATTCTCACCACCAGACTCTATAAGCTAATCTGACAGTAAGATCTAGTCAGTCAGTGAGCATTACCATCGACCACAATCTCAAGATGCTAACCCAGAAGCACCGATGTACGGTTGTGTGATGGGTGAGAATGGGAGTTCTCAGACACCACAGAAGCAGCCCCACATGGGAACACGCTTTAATACAGTAACATGGATGAGAAATGCGTCAACAGGAGACTTAACACTGACACACTGAATCCTGACTCTCTGGCCAGTGTTTACCCTTCTCTGTCCCCATTGGGCAGATTGTCTGCTTCTCTAACTGCCCTCTGGCACAGAACTCTTCATGCTCCCCTCCCCACACCCTGCCACCAACAATGAGCTAAGCCACGAAGAGAGACAGTCCCCACAGTGTGATACTCATTTCCTGCCTTGGTACCCCTCCTTTCAACGTATCCCCTGGTCTTCAGAAAAAAAAAAAAGTGGATCAGAGGATCTGATCTGAGAGTTCTGGATTCTCAATATAAATCACCAGCTGCAGTGTAACCCATCTACAGTGCAGTGACGGGTGCCATGTTTTGTCTGGAACATCATCTGCAAAGCAGTAAGGCAAGGTTTGTACAAATTGAGCCCCCCGGCCTATTTATTAATCAATGCAAGAACATTATAAGAAATTTAGTTCTTAATAGGTGACACCTATTTTTTTTTGTTGAGATTTTGGTGAGTAAATTTTAAAGGATAACAAGTACAGAAATGTTTGGGGTAGAATTTGTTCAAGTGTGAGTTTCTAAATATTAACATGTAAGTCATCAATAGCTCCTTGTCTGACTTGGAAAGAAATATTCTAATTCACTAATCACCAAGTCCCCAAAGCACTTTCTTGTCCCCTTGGATGCTAGCTGGATTTGTACACTGATCAGAAAGGAGCTGACTGGTGCTTAGCTATGTATGTATGTTCCTGTGCATATAGAAAGGAGACCAGCAGTTCTTAAAGAGCAAAGCAGTTGAAAATCTGTTCCTTTGTGAGACCATGAAACATAGACTCAGTCATGTAAATTAGCAATAACTTTGCACATAGGAAACTCTTAGTGTATGTGTGAATTTTAGGCAAACTTTCCTTCACTATCCTACAATCCAGCCCTGTGCACGAATTTTAGACAGCAACTACAAACATATGCTCACATTTAAAAATTAGTTGTTCTGTGGAGTTCAGTAGTGCATGTACATTTTTATGTTAATATTTATATAGACTGCGTTTTGTCATCTTCTACTGTCTGCCCACAGGAAGGATGCTCTACACTCTAAAGATTTTGAGGAACATCTCCAGAAGGCAAGAGGATACCTTTGGGCTCACTGGTAGCCACAAGTTTTAGGATCTGTGGCTGAACACCAATGGGTTACGAATGTCTGTATTCACAGGTTAGAACCTAGAACAGTCAAGAAATCAACTCTGCTTCACAGTGGTGCGGTCCTGGAAACTCCCTCAAGTACTCAGCCTTATCAGTATTTGAAAATGGAATGAACGTATCAGACCGAAGACTCAGAAAACTTTAGGACATGTGGACAATACCGATCAACTTTAGGACATGTGGACAATACCGATCAGCTTTAGGACATGTGGATAATACCGATCTCCCATTTGGTGGAAGTGTTATTGAATCTGGGATCATAACCTGTGTCTCAAGCCAGGTCCATTCACCTATTCCCAATAATCCAATTTAAAAAGCCAAATTAATAATAGAAAGCAGAAAAAAGATGAGATTTACTCAATGTGGCCACACTGGAAGAGGGAGAAAGAGATCTGGGGATTCCCTCCAGTCTTAGGGGTCCTGAGGAGAGACTCAAGTTTAAATAGAAGACCACGCAGATACAAGTCTAAGCAGACCCGGTCAAACTACTGATCCATCCTGTCTGGGCATCATTTTCATCCTGTGAGCTGGTCTGATATGTTGTTAGAACTGGTGAAATCTCTTTCCCTTTCCAGGAGACAAGGTCCCATGCTGGAGGGGCCTTTTTCAGCATCAGATTCCTGGGGAAATTCCCATTTCTTTGGGGTCTATTGCTTCAACTGTCTGGTAGACTGAGAGCCACAAACGTCTCTTTAGAATGTTGTCATTTCTGCCAGTCTCATTACAGAAGGGTAGGGTGGCAAGAGAGTGCCACACTGCACAGTGCAAATATTGACCATTTTAATGGCTTCAGAAAACTCTAGTGGAGAGACCGGCTCTAGGTGTTAAGGACACACTTTAAAGGGTGTGAGGCTTACCAGATACATGAGCAGGCTCTGGGGCTGCTTTGCAATAATTAAAGCTAACCCAGCTATTCAGTCTCCTTTCTCAGGTAAGGCCAATGGGTAGGAACTCTAACTCTCAAATCTGTTCTTTACACTGTCCTGCTAGCATGAGCTCTGTGTCACAGTGTGTCAGTGAGATGCTCTCTGGTGGGAATTAGAAGATGAGACAGGGAAACCTGGGCATTTGCTGCTGGCACCTGCAGTCAGATGTAAGCCTGTTTTGCAGACAGCTGACTTAAGAGGCAAGGCTTGCAGGCACCTGCTCCACATCACCTAGAGACATCAGTTGGACATGAGGTTCTTTGGATCTCTGGACCTCTAATTTCTGGAATTCTTCAAGTCAGCTTCTCTGACCTCCCAAGAGGCTTGAAAAACTTAAATTGAATCCACAGGCTTCCTACTAAAGTTACCTAGGATGGCCCAGTCCATGGCTGACTCATATCTCATTTGTATAAGATACAGATACATTTTTAAAATATTTCTTATACTGCTCAAGCAGTATGCATATGTTCAATTAACCCTCATCTTGAGTAAGGTTTGGACGAATTTTTAAAGCTCTCAGGGATGGACAGACAGTGATATATATCTCAGAAAGGTTAGCCTTTAACCGTTTCTGTGGAGACCTCTTGGGTTAGGGAATTGAGCCTACTGGTCAACCTCCCTAGGAGTGAGGCAGATGCTTCAAATGGCAACTAACTGCCCTAAAGGTGCGGATTGCAGTTAACCAGAATTTTATAGTCTCCATGGAATGCACCACACTGTAAAATAAAATGTGAAAGCAAGAGCATTTTTTAAATGAGAGAGACCCGCCACCATCCAGTTCAGCTCTGCTGAACCCCAGGCCGGGATGTAGACATGTTCAACCAAGGCACAATGTGGAAGTCCCTGGCTTATCTGTGTGGTCATTACACCCTATGCCAAAATGGGGTCACAGCCGAAGTATTTGCTCAAGTGCTTTCTTACTGACCCAACAGATTTCTGATAGTTCTGGTTGCTTAATTTGCCCATCAAGAATAAATGATTCGATAGAACCTCTAGCTTACAAACTTTAATACGGCTTATAGACATTTTCCTTACTATATTTACAGACCTTGTTACCATCCAGACTTAATTTTAAGCAAGTTCCTTTGCCACTACATTAAAAACAAATCATTAAAAAAATCACACTATCACACGTTTTGAAAAAGCTGTGTAGTCAGGGGGCAGGGTGAGAAGGGCCCTGGGAGCTGGGGCAGTGGCCTTCCAGAAGCGCTAATGGAGGTGCAATGCCAGGGAGCAGTGAGAGTCAGGCCCACTGGGGACTAGGAAGGAATCTATTTTTGTCATCCCAGAGACTCTGCAACTTTTAACAGGTCATGAGTAAGTCACAAATTATACATCAGAAGAGCCTTCCCTTTTCACCCAGCCTTCTCACTGTAGTCTGCTGGGGGACAGGGGCAACACATCCTGAATAAGGTCATTCTGTAGACTGCAGAGAGATGCTGCCTCCTAAAAAAGAATAAAGGAAATGGAGAGAGAGAGAGAGAGAGAGAGAGAGAGAGAGAGAGAGCTAGGTGACTGAGTAATTCTTCAATTTAACAAATCCATTTGAATAATGCGGTGGCTATTAGGCCGTTCTATCTTGCTTGACGACACAGGGCTTGGGGCTCACTCTGTTCAAGGACAAATCAAAATATTTTAGGAGCCACATCCAGGGACTGACCTTTTGAGAGAAGCCAGTGTTAATGGGGGAAAAATAAAAGACCTTTCATAAATGCAAAGATCCAGGTACTCCCTAGTGGTGCTGGTTAAAGTTAAAAATCAACTTTTTGTGCTGGAGAGATGGCTCAGTGGCTAAACGCCCTTGCTGCCCTGGCAGAGGACATGGGTTTGGTTCCCAGCACCTGCATGTGGCTCACAACCATCTGCAACTCCAATTCTGGAGATCTAGTACCCTCTTTTAGTCTCTGTGGGCATTCTATACCCAATGTAGGCAAAACACTCATTTATAGAGAATAAAAAAAAAACTTCAATAAAAACTATAGCGTCTACTCTTAAGCCCGGTGAGCCCCTTCCTCAGTGTGGATTCTTCATCTATTCACACACTCCCACCGGGGTTTCTCATAGTTCTTCTCAGTGTCCCTAAAAGGCTAGCACTATCTGCTATAATGCTAGTTACATCTTAGCATGTGAATGTGAACAGCCTTAACTCTGTGAGGAGTTCAGAGGTTCAAGATCAAACCCGGGGCTGGAAACTTTCCCTGCTGCTGAGTTCTTTCTATTCAAACTCCACACTGAACACTTGGCCCGGGAATATTACCATAACAACTCTGCTCCTGCCAGGAGACAGAACAAACCCCCAGTCAGCCACTGCCAATTACACTCCCCAGGTGGGGAGAATGGAGTCCTCCTTAAGCTCATAAAGCGTTATTTTTATTATTTTTCCAGGCTACTCTTGAAAGTTTGTATGTGACCCCACTTCTTTTCCATGACTATTGGGCCATTTTTTCCAATTTTCTTTCTTTCTTTCTTTCTTTCTTTCTTTCTTTCTTTCTTTCTTTCTTTCTTTCTTCCTTCCTTCCTTCCTTCCTTCCTTCCTTCCTTCCTTTCTTTCTTTCTTTCTTTCTTTCTTTCTTTCTTTCTTTCTTTCTTTCTTTCTTTCTTTCTTTCTTTCTTATAGTGTGACTTTTCCCACCCACCGCCTTTCCCATCAATTCATCTTTTATGGTTTTTGGATACTTTCATCCGTCCCTCAGTCCCTTTATCTCCTTTTCTGTGACAAGCACCGAGGGAAAGTGTTTTCTTTACTGTTCTCATAAAGGCTGCTCGATCTTTCAGCCAGTGATCTGGACATTTCCTTTGGAATGGGTTGGCAAGCTTCCATTTCAAAGTCTCCCTCCGTATGCTAATTTATATAGGAGATGCTCTCCATTTCCACAGCAGATAAGGACTCCTTTACAAAATGTTGCAGAATAAACAGCCACGGAGAGGGAGCGCCAGCGAGCTCTAGTGCTGTAACTCTTCAGACCCCCACCCCCACCCCGCAAAATATAGCTAAAAGCAAACTATATGTTGCATAGCAAGATAGGTTGGTTAGGCTCCAGTAAGCCATGGCCCTCTAAATACTTAACAGAAACTGAGGCACAGAGACTGTAAGAAGCTTGTCCAAGAAAAAGAGATCTCAGGTTAATCGCAGAGCTCTGGAATCCCACCCAGTCCAGGGCTCTTTCCTATCTGTTATCATCTCAGTACTTGGACACGAGTCCACTTCAAGCCACATGCACAGCATGAGGTCAAACAGAGACATGGAGGCTTTGGCCCTATCTGAGTGTCTCTCTCTCCCAATGCCTTACCTACTGCTAATTAGCCTTGGTGCCCAGAGATCCCGGACTACTGCATCCACCACGGGCTCTCTGTCTTGAGACCTTCACTTCTCTGAAAGCTGGGTTCTTTCTTCTCTCTGACAAAGAATTTTGTTATTGAATTGGGAGATCACAGCCTGTGATCTGATGCCTTTCCGGCTTGCTCATTTTCTATTTTCCTTGCTACCGTTTTACGTTTAGAGGAGGTGCCATTTATACCAGTCAAGTAGAGCCAGAACTGATGAGGTCGAGCAGGTGGAGCTATCTACATGCCACCCACCACCGGGATGACCAGAAGCAATGGCAGAGTATGCCTATGGCTTGACATGTTTGGTTCTTAGCTTTTACTGTAAAATTTCTGGACAATGTTCATAAAAGAGACAGTGATTTTCACTGATCCAATGGTATCCCATTGTGTCAGGAGTAAAATCAAAGTTACAGGACTTTCAGATTTCCAGTGTGCTGTACAGAGGGATATGTGTGAGGACCAGCTTCCCAGGTTAGGGGCACTTGTTAAAATGCAGCTTCTGGTTTACTGCTCTGAAACAGATCCTGATGAGGCCCAGATCACTGGCTAGGACCCACAGAAAGCAGCAAGGGCCTTGTAAAGTGCTTTCTGCCAGATTTAGATACCACCCTAGTTAGATATGTGACCATGAGCCTTTGACCTCTCTTGAGCTCAGATTTTCTTGCAGAAAGTACACCTAATAATCCCTGTCACTTAGCACAGTGCCTAGATCTGCATCATTGTCATTAGCAATACATTAAGGGCTTACAACTGTATCATTGGGAGCATGGCATACAATAATGGCTAAGGATGGCAGTGGATTGTGTCAGGGGTTATAGCAATCATGATACTGCTGGAGAAGCACAAGGACTTCAGTTAGTACCTGTTGATTTTAGAGTCTCTATTAGTGGCTACAGGGGCTCATGAGTGAATGATCAGATGAACAATACTATAATCTCGTCAAAAGCCAAGATACTTCACTGCTTGTTCATGTCTTCACAATAGAAACATTTTCTAGAGTCAACCACAGATCTGTGGCTGGGAATTGTTACATCCTCATCTAACATGATAGTATAAAGTTCCAACTCTTAGAAGAGTTGATAGAAATGGACAGCCAACATCTGCTCGCCAACCATAGTAGGTCTAAGGTTGGCAGGGCTTTAGAACTTGTTTATCTGTTTGCTTATCGACTACCTGCCCATTTTCCCATTTCTCTAAATCCATTGTTTTTTTGGTGGGTGGGGGGTGCATAGGGGAAAGAGTATTTGTTAAGGAGGTATGGAGCCTCAACTAATATAATTCTTGTCATCTCTCATACACTGCCCTCTTGCAGTATGCAAAATGTTTGCCATTATCCATCCATTATTCTCTATCCTTTGGCCCAGAAGGCACTGAAACTGGGACCCATCAACTCTGGAAAATGATTTATGCACAAATCTCAAGAAAGGGCACTTCTAGTCCTTTCACAGTTCCCAAACGACTCTCCTGCACATTAAAATAGAAACATTTTGCCTTGGCTCTCCGACCCAGAAATCCCAGAGGGAGCTCACAAGACACTTCAGAAAGCCCAGAGTGACAGCAGAGTTCACTTTTAAGTAAAAGTCTTCTTCCTTCAGGATCCCTGTGTGCAAAATGAATTATTCTTATAATGATTTTAAAAACTCAAACAACCATCACAATTAAGCAAGCAAATTAAAAAAAAAAAAAAAGCCAGGCGTGGTGGCGCACACCTTTAATCCCAGCACTCGGGAGGCAGAGGCAGGCAGATTTTCTGAGTTTGAGACCAGCCTCGTCTACAAAGTGAGTTCCAGGACAGCCAGGGGTATATAGAGAAACCCTGTCTCGAAAAACCAAAAAAAAAAAAAAAAAAAAAAAAAAAAGTAGGGCTAGGCCCCAACAATACCCTTTCAGAAATTAAACAAAAATAAAAAGCTGAACTCTTAAGCACACTGCAAACTCTGGCTCATTCTCTCCTTGCTTGGAAAATGCAGTATTGGTTCCAACAACACTCCAGTAAGTGTGTGCCCAACCGCAGAAAAAATTTTCCAGTGGAAAACTGTTGGGATGAAGGCTTTGGAGCCTGGCAACCTTGCATTCAAATATTTGGTCTGCTGCTTCTCAGATACTGGCCTAGTAAGTCTTAAACTGGAGCTCTAGAAGTTTCTTCGTAAAATGGGTATACCGCTGCCTCTTACAGTCATCGTGAGGGTTAGATAAAAACATGTCTAAAGCCCTGGGACAGACTAAGATGTGCAGCTCCCACCTCCAGATAGTCTGGCAAAGTGGAAGGAATGCTAGGAACACTTATTTGTATAACAGTGGTTACACGACAGAGAAGTGCCCTACCTTCAGGGCACATCATTTTTTATAGAACAGGTTTGCAAAATGCTGGGCTTCGAGGGCAACTAACACCTTGTATCTGGCCTCAAAGACAGCACAACTCATCATCCTGAAATCAAATGCTCTCCCCAGCCACCTCCCAGCCTGCCAGGCATCCAGATCTTTGCTTTGATTCCTGATAAACAACCAGTTCAGTTTCCTTCACAGGGCCCTGCTCTGAGCGTGGGAAGCACTTTGATGCACTCATTATGAATCTTCCCAGGATCCCTGGGCTAACTGACACCATGGACCTCAGTGGTGAGATCAAGGGCCAATCAGACTGTCTCTGGAGAACAGGTTTTTGTCACATTGCCTCTTGCAAGAACTGGGGCAGATTTAGGAGTTGTGTCCTGTTTAAATGGAGATAGGCATAGATAGACCTAGAGGCTCTAAGCAGAACACACAAAGTACCTTGTCTTGATAATACACAGAGGACACAAGGACTGGTGACCCCTGGGAAGGGCTCGCTGGCCTGGGAACCAGAGAGATTTGAGTAGCCAAGTTCCGTGGGGAGAAAAGAGAAGCAGGAATGTGCACCAGAGAGAAGCATACCTAGATTGACCCTTATGTAGCTGCAGAAAACATTACTGCATCAGTTACTACTCAGAATGAGTGAAGAAGTAGGATAGCCAGATTTTACCTCCAATCAAGTCCTGAGCTGAGCACTCACGGTACAAGGAGGGCAGTTAGCTTTGGGGTCTGAGGGTCAGGGGGTGGCCAGGATCTGGCTTAGGCCTGTCGATTCCTTGATCCTCAGAATACTGTCAGTGCTATTGTGATTAAGGCTACTTGGACGACTTGTAGCTAGTGTGGCATCAAAGTAATGTACATGATAGCACAGCACATGATTGATGTGTGCTAGCTGGTGGTCCATCGCGTTTGCACAAGGCATCTCTCAGTACAGGCACACAGGGAGAGGACGAGCCAGAGACGAAGAACACATCCCTTTCCAAGGTCATTTGCTTTCAGTGATAGTGACTGACCCCTGGGCTTTGTGCACACCACACAGTGTTTTACCAATCTCCTCTTCCTAGTACTGATATCCTAACAGCATGAAATTACTGAAGACAGCAGAGAACCAAAGTAGAAGAATTTACTAAAGTAGTGACAGATCGCTGAGATACTTACTCGGGTGGTCTGGTGGTCTGGATTCAACTGTAGGAGCTTGTTTCAGTTTTTCTTTTTAAATTTTTTTTCCAATTTTTATTAGATCTTTTCTTCATTTACATTTCAAATGTTATCCCAAAAGTCCCCTATACCCTCCCCCATCCCCCGCCCTGCTCCCCTACCCACCCACTCCCACATCTTGGCCCTGGCGTTCCCCTGTACTGGGGCATATAAAGTCTGCATGACCAAGGGGCCTCTCTTCCCAGTGATGGCCAACTAGGCCATCTTCTGCTACATATGCAGCTAGAGACACGAGCTCTGGGGGTACTGGTTAGTTCATATTGTTCTTCCACCTATAGGGTTGGAGACCCCTTCAGCTCCTTGGGTACTTTCTCTAGCTCCTCCAAAACTGTGGAGCCTGAAGAAGAAGACTCTTGCCTTACTAACAACCTGAACACACACATAAATGCCAAAATGTTACAGCCTTCAGGTCTTGATCAGGTTCATTTTCTCCACCAATTAAAGAATTAAAAGGCAGGAAAAAAAATCTCAGATGCACCAGGAAGAAACAGCTAACAAACCTATTACATTAATATCCATGACTGCATGCATGCATATACAATATCTATCTATATATATGCATATATATATATACACACATATATACACATATATATGTGTATTAGAAAATCTGAGCATCTCATAATATTATTGATGAGTAGCGTGCACACACTAATACATATACACACACACATGCACACGCACAGACAGGAACAGAGACAGAGACAGAGAGAGACAGAGAGATTCCTTCTTTCTACTCTGTGGACTTTAGAGTAAGAATCCCATCTGTTTTCTCGGGTCCTTTAAAAATACTTATAAATTCCACCGAAGCACAGCTCAGCCATCTGGAATAGCTGACAGACAGCAACTGGGAAGAAGTTTCTTTCAGGACGTCTATAATGGTTTTCCTCTCTGTTCTCCTTCCCTCCTGAAATGTCAAGGATAACGACCACTCCCTACTTCCCATCTGTGGTCTCACGATCAGTCCCAAGTACATTTTCAAAGTTGTTTAAGAATTTTTGTTTCCACTGGGTTCAATTTTTAAAACTTTAGCTGATTTTTTCTTAGCTAACATATTGTCTTTGGTGATTTTTAAACATTTGAATATAAAATATATAGTATATGTTAATGTATATGTAGGCGTGTCTTCCAAGTATATCGCAGCGGAGGACAAACATATATATTTTATATCCAGGGACAGGGAGTTACAATGAAGTTACTCATAATTTAAAAAGCATTATCATAGCTGGGCGTGGTGGCGCACACCTTTAATCCCAGCACTCGGGAGGCAGAGGCAGAGGCAGGCAGATTTCTGAGTTCGAGGCCAGCCTGGTCTACAAAGTGAGGTCCAGGACAGACAGAGCTACACAGAGAAACCTTGTTTCGAAAAAAAAAAAAAAAAAAAAAAAAAAAAAAAAAAAAAAAAAAAAAAAAAAAAAAAAAAAAAAAAAAAAAAAAAAAAAAAAAAAAAAAAAAAAAAAAAAAAAAAAAAAAAAAAAAAAAGAAAGAAAGAAAGAAAGAAAAAAAGCATTATCATAAGTAGCATATTCAAATAATACTAGGAACAAACTTTGAAAAGCCTAAATTCTGCATTTGAATGGAAGAATGGGTAGAAGATACAATCAGAATCAACCTTTTAAAATATTTCTTTTTATTTTACATGTAAGGGTAGTCACCTGCATGAATATTATGGAGGCCAGAAGAGGGTGGCAGATCTCCTGGAGCTGGAGTTACAGATGGTGATGAGCTGCTACATGGGTGCTGGGAACTGAACATAGGCCCTCTGCAAGAGCAGCCAGTGTTCTTAGTTGCCGAGCAATCTCTCCAGAATCAATAGCCTGAAGCTCTAAATACCTAAATATGAACTTCATTCAAATGAAAACCTGAATAATAGATACAGACTCAAGGTTTAGACTATGACATATAAATATAGCTTATGGATATATATGATAAATAAATATACCTTGTGGATATATATAATATACACATATGTATCATATATATGTATACATATATCTGTAAGATATATTTACATACATATATACGCATATATGATATATTTATATATCATGGTTTGAACTGTGAGTCTAGATTTGTTATTCAGATTTTTGTCTCTGTAATATATCTTATGATCCACTTTTTTATAAGTATATGTCACTTGGTGTTAGCAGAAGGAAGCTAAGCTGCATATTGAGCTTAAATGGCAGCCCCAAGTCACATAAAGTAAAAAGTAAAACAAAAAGAGAGCAGCAGCAACAAAAACATCCAAAGCAAAATGTAGCTTGTGTTTTTGTAATGCCACAATGTCACGGAGAAAAGATACAAGTTCCTGAGAAGACTGGTACAGGCCACTTGGTAGTTAAAGAGGTTTAGAGTTGCACATGGTCACCCTAAAGAAGACCCAGACTTCCTCGTGCACACACCAGCTAGCCAGCCAACAACATTCCATTACAAGTTTGCAAAGAGAGCATTCTCCTAGCTGTAGCAAGTTGGCTTAGCCGAGGCTCTCTCCAGGGGAGCTGTCCCCAATGGTGCATCCCTGGCTTACTCAGGACTGCACAACAGTACCTGAGAGAAATGTGCCTTCCCCTTAGTAGACCCCAGTAGCTGATAATCAAAGGCTGTCAAGCGAGATGCCTACTACACAGGGCTTCACGGGAGGCATAAAAAGAGAGATCACAGCTGTGTGTTTATCTCCCTCTCAGCCCTGTTTTCTGGCAGTGATATTATGGACAAGCAGGCTGCGTCAAAACAATTTTCTAAAAATATGGATCAGCGGAGACCATTTAAAGCCTCGTTTTAAGGAGTTATTGTTAGACTCTCCCGGAGGGTCTTCTGTGGACTACTTCCCCGGCCCTCCTCCTCCAGCATCTAAGAATATGAATGATACCATTCTTTTTTTTTTTGCCTCTCAGTGATTAATAAGTGAGTTTGCATTTTTCCCCCTCAGGATCTTGGGCAGTGCCCCTAAGGGCTACATCACTGGATGAACATGGCAAAGAACTCCAGTGAGGCTGTACTGTAGAGGAGCTGGTTGGCTGGCAGACCTGTCTGCTGCTACCTACGTCTGGGAACTCCGTTCTTTCTAGCCCTATGCGAATGTTAGAAGGTGGAGATCAAGGCATGGAGGTTCAAGGATTCAATGGTGCAGTCCTTGACCGACAGGCATGAGGCCCTGGGTTCAGACCTCAACGTGCAATTTGTGTTTCTCTCCTCACCTAGAGAAAGGAGCCAAGAGAAACGAGCACAGAATTCTACGGCTTGGTGCTGTCCCATTGGAGAGACTGGGGAAGGTGTCTGAAGAACACTCATTGGTTGGATGGAGCAAGGAGTCTTGGATGGGTGGATGAAGGAGATAGTTGCCAGAGGTGTCATTTGTTAAGATGATCGGAGGAAGATGGGCCCTTAGCACAACATGAGTAAGTGCTTATGCTAAAGCAGCCACGTGATAAGACAGAGAGAGGGATGACTGCAGGAGGTGGAGTTCATGGAGGAAGCAAGAACAAGCTCGTTTCTAGACTCCCCAGAAGATGCGCCTCTTCTGGCACTTTCTTCTTCTTCTTCTTCTTCTTCTTCTTCTTCTTCTTCTTCTTCTTCTTCTTCTTCTTCTTCTTCTTCTTCTTCTTCTTCTTCTTCTTCTTCTCTTGACAGAGTTAATTTCCATTGTTTTGGGCCACACAGTTGGTAATCCTGTCTTATAAAAGCCTTAAGAAACTTAAACAGTTGCTTGAAGGCACATTTTTCTCTCATTGCTTTGATGTATTTCTTCCCTTAGGTGAAAAGTTAATACACCATGAATTGATTTTTTTTTTAAAGGGAACATCATGTTCTAAGTTGACTGCTTGTTCTGCATTTCTGGCCTCACTCACCCTTAAAGCAAACATCTGCAGCAAGAGGCACACATGGGAGCTCTGGTTTATCTAAGCACAGCTCACAGACACAGGTGGGCCTGTCCTCAAATGCCACACAGTGGTGTAAATCTCTGGGCTATGTGCGACGAGCTGCATGCGTTCACCTTGATAAGCTGGAGGCAACACCAGTTCCACACGAGACACGGCCATGCACGCCTGACCTGAGACGGAAATGGGGTAGTCATCATTTATATTTAAATGGCTCTTTTCTCCGAAGAGCTTCAAGAAACTTACAGACTTTTAATTAATCCCTGCAAGCCATCCATGGTGAAGGGGAAGTAAGGCCATCCATCCATCCATCCATCCATCCATCCATCCATCCATCCCTCTTGCTGCTGGCACCTCAAGGTTTGCCATTGGCTGCATTCCTCTTTATTCTTGTTTTCATGATTGTTGAGGTTCTCCTTTGTCGGTACACATCTACATTTGCGATGTTGGTATTCAGATTTCTGAGAGTTGGTATTCAGATTTCTGTTCCTGAGAGCTCCTTGTTGACAGAAAAAATTGCCTCCTTCGATTCCTCTTGGGGACAGTGGGGCTTCCTCAGAAAGGCCCTCTTTACTTCGAAATGGCATAAAAATGTTTTCAAAGATAGAGGGGAACTCTCAGTATCTCAGCAGACACTCCATATGTGCATATATGTGTGTATACATATGTATATATGTATATAATATATGTATAATATATAAAACATTCTATATATGTTCTCTAGTATATGTTCTATATTATATACATTCTATCTGTAGAATATATATCATATATAATATATATCATATATCCACTCTTAGTGGGTATATATGGTGGTGGTGGTGGTACTGGGGATCAAGCCAAGGACCTCAGACATGCTAGAGAAGTTCTCTACCACTGGTTGGTTCCATCATAAGCTGAAATGTGAATTCTAGAATGAACGGCTGTGTGAACAAGTGGTACTTGCCTCCAGCCCAGTCATTTTTAGAGCCATCTACTGTGTCTGTGACCAGCCTCCTCTCCCTAGATCCAACAGTGGGTGCCAGAACTCACAAAAATTTAAAACCTGTGGTTACTCAGAAACTATAAGAATTTCAGCAATGGCCTTTCAAAATTTCAGCACAAAGAAGTTTTTGTAAGCCAAAAGAACTTAACACTTTGGCCAAAGTGTTAAGTTCTTTTGGCTTACTCTGCTATTTGCATTCACATTTGCAACTAACCATTTTATGCATAATTTGTAGCCATCTTGTTGAGATTGATATTACAGAAACAATCTAAATGCTTTATACATAAGTTCATACATACATATATACATTTATGCATGCATTTACTTATCTTCAAAATGACCTGAAGAGACCAGAGGAGAATTAAGTTTAATATCTTTAGTTGAGCATTAGGCTTGATAACAAGAATAATGACTTAATTAGCAGTTACTACAAGAAGGAAGTGATTATTAGTAAAAAGACTAAGCTAAGAGGGGTAAAAAAAAGTCATTGCAAACTGTAATCAAAAATTCATGTAGATAGCTGGAATTTTGGAAAGCCCCCTTCCCTGACTTTAAATTTACATAATTTTCCTGGGCTTTTGGATACCTGCAGCCAGCCTGCAGAACAGCTTACCTGAGCCCCTCTTACACACAACAAGAGTAGAGGTTAGACAAGAAGAAGGCAAGTATCATTTGTTCTCCCGGCTTTCCATTCTACAGTTCACACTCCAGTTTCATGATGGTACAAAGGAGGGAATCAGCTGAGACCAAGATGACATCACTGTCACTTTTGGTTAGATTGAATAAGCATGTGGACAGAGGGGCCAGGTTCCATCTGCATCTACTTCCTTTGGTAGCCGTGAGCAGATGGATACTGAAGCAGAAAGGTAACTACATGAAGATCTATGAGCTTCAGTCAGCTGTATGCTGAGCCTTGTCCAGGTCTGTGAGCTCTGGTGTGTTGTATGCAGAGCCTTGTCCAGGTCTGTAGGCTCTGGTGTGTTGTATGCTGAGCCTTGTCCAGGTCTGTGGGCTCTGGTGTGTTGTATGCAGAGCCTTGTCCAGGTCTGTGGGCTCTGGTGTGTTGTATGCAGAGCCTTGTCCAGGTCTGTGAGCTCTGGTGTGTTATATGCAGAGCCTTGTCCAGGTCTGTGAGCTCTGGTATGTTGTATGCTGAGCTTTGTCCAGGTCTGTGAGCTCTGGTGTGTTGTATGCAGAGCCTTGCCCAGGTCTGTGAGCTCTGGTGCATTGTATGCAGAGCCTTCTTCAGTTACCCTGAGCTTTGCTGCTTGGCTGTTCTTGTATCTTCCTGGCTCGCTGAGATGGCCACCATGAGAAGCCACTGGTCTACTCTTTATTTTTATATCGTTTTGGTTAGTTGAATAATTAACCCAAATCATCAGAGTATGAAATTTAAGATGTTACATGCTTTATATCCACCAAAACCAGTCTGTTACTGTTATTCTGAAGGATACTACCATTCAGGATGGAAGGAGATGTGGAAAAAGAATGTAAAATACAAACTTAATCTTTTAAATATTAATTATAGGTTAAAATGACATTTTTAATATCTTGGGTTGCCAAATGTTAGTAAACTTAGTTTCATTTTCCTCTTAAGATAAAGCAGCTAGAGAATGTTAAATGCCATGTGTAGCCCACAATTCTATTGACAAAACTGATAGGTACCAGGATTAGCCTGTCTGCCATGCAAAGGAGCTTGAAAATGCTGACTCATGAACAAACAACCTCAAAACAGATCTGCAAGAAGGCTTAAGGATCCCTTGGCAACAAAAGCAGAGGCCTACTTGGAATGGGAGAAGGCGTTGTAAAATATCTCTGCTACCGAGAGCTCCGTATAGGTGCCGCCACTACCCAAAGCTGCAATATCAAAAAGAAATAAAACACGGATCTCAAAAATCCCCGCCTTGTCTTTTGAACCGGCTGAGAGAAAGCAGCTCACAGACTGCAGAGGTGAGGACCGACCGTGACTCCCACAGCACACAAATCCTCACTTTGATTTTCTCTTGATCAAAGATGGGACCTCGGTAATAAAAAGCAGTGAGCCAAAGTCCCCGGGAAGGAATTCCCCAGCAAGATATACAAAGGCCCAGAGACGTAGCGAGATAATTTAATAACCACATCAAGAATTTTCAGACCAGCATTTAAATCTCCAGGTACTGAACAATCAGAGAAACTAGCAATCAACACATTATGTGAGAAGCACCAGAAGCAGGCTTTTCTCAGATGGCAATGAGAACTAGACAATGAAGGCATTGGCCAGGTTTGCCAAGGAGCAGCCAAGCAGTGCCCCCATATCCTCTCCCCCATGTCTTTATCTAGTCTCTTTATATAGACAGGAAGGAAGTCCATCTTCATCACCCAAGAATGCTATCCTTGTCTCCTTTCAAATCTTCCTACGCTCAGAGATACCCATTACTTCCTTGATACAAAGTCTGGTATTTAAATACCATCAGCATAACCTATATGATACTGTGCATTGGCCAGTCAGTTCTAAGCGTTTTTGTCCAGAGTCCTCAAGCGCTCACACCATGAAGGATGCCAGGCCAGGGTCTGAAGGTCACAGCCAAAAACACACTCCAGAGCAGCTACAGCCAGCTCTTCTCTGCCTACATATCAATCAAGAGCAGAAACTTGGCCAATAGCAAATAAACATAAACAGGGAGGTTTTATTGGTGAAAGTCATGTTTTGTTAACTAGCATGATAATTGCAAAGCCAGGATCTCATTTGGGGGGCATTTAGGATATGCAAAATATATACATGAATAAACTTTTAGAAATCCTATTCCATTGTCTAAGGGTGTAAATATCCAGCAAGTTCTGTGTCCTATACTTCTTAGAGAAACGGTGTTTGTACTTGATCCCCAGCTGGATCTGGGCCCAGTCAGCCATGGGTTTGGGATGATTTCTGGTTTTTACTGGCAAATAGAAGACTTGGACTCCTGCCTGGTGAATTCTGCCACTTTTGCCTCAATTGAACCTCTTACAAGGAAAGGTTGCCATACCTACACAGACAGCCAATGCCTTTACATAACTAGATAGACTGCAGGGACTGGTCTGTGCTTGTTTTGGTATGGGCTGCTATTAAATAAGCATGTGATAGAATCTGTTTGAAATGTGAATGTTTTGCAGCCTGCCGGCCAGCTGATCATAAAAGTGGATTTCTCTAACTCCTTTACATTTCTTACAGTTGGTCTCCAGTGTTGTGCATGACCCCCTGGTTTGGCTTAGGCCAGCGGAGTACAGCTACACTTTCTATTCTGATGCAATGGAACCTTCCCTCATCCTGGAGTGTAATCCTTTCAACTTCAAGGGGACTGTCACATTTCCTCTGCATTCTTTGCCAAGCCAATTCTGATTTTTCTCTAGGCTACAGCACCAGATCTTAAACTTCACTGCATCTCTGAATCCCTGAGTTTCTGAAACCCTCACTGCCCAAGGCGTGGTCCACACAAATTCCCTTAGAGCATCCAGAGATGGGAGTCAAGCATAGAGGTTTTTTTTTCTCAATGATTTTCTAGGTGGCCAATAAAATGTCTCAGTAGGTAAAGATGGTTACTAACAAGCCTGACAACTCAAGTTTGATCCCTGAAAAAAACCCACAAGGTTTATTCTTATAAATTGTTTCTGACTTCTATACATGTACATTGGGATAAGGGCACATCATATGTGTGGGTCACACACACACACACACACACACACACACACACAGAGAGAGAGAGAAATGAATGAATAAATGGAAAAGATTTAAAAGATGTCCTGATTCCATTGTACAATAAAGTCTGGGAGCACCAATTTCATAGCAATTTTTGCAGTAAAGACTTCACAAATCATCCCCATAACTTAGATTTCTCTGAATCCACAGAAGCCAGAAGAGGGCGTCATCTGGAATTGGAATGAAGGATGGCTGTGAGCTGCTATGTAGGTGCGGGTAGGGGTGGTGGAAGGAAGGAACTCGGGTCCTATGCAAGAGTAGCCAGTATTCGTAACTGAACCAACAGCCCTCCTCTCACAAAATGTAATTTCACTCTCAGTAAATCTTCCTGACCTTTATGCAGTATTTGCCTAAGTCCATGGCCTTTTGCTTCCCTGAGTCAGCAAAGCAGATTCACCTACACATGTAAAGAAATAGCTCCCGTTTTAAGCCGTCATCTTTGTCTGGCTTCTATCAAGCATTTGAGATGCTGTTTAAATGATCGGGCTTTTGGAGTCACAGCGCTTGCTTGGAGAGGCAGATTTAGGAACTTGAAAATATTTACTCTCTTCCTGTGCCTGTCTTCCACCCAAATCCCTCCCACGCAAACATTTTCTGGGCTGTTGGTCCTATCAACTATGCTTGCATCGGACACGGATAGAAAGCTCCAGGCAAGAACCCAGACCGAGGACAAGGGCTGGTGAGCATAGCTGCCAATGTTAAGAGACACACACACACACAGCAAGAACAGTCCAAAGGAAATTCTCAGGCACAGCTGTCTCCGAACGCAAACAGGTGCAGCAGCAAATTAAGGCAATGTTCCCAGGCCACATCAGAGGAAGAATGAATACATTCTAGGAGCTCCAGGGTGAGCCAAGGTTTGTGGAGATGGTACTAATGAAGGACTTGCAAGATCAGTCTGAGTTGCCGGAGGGCAGTCACAGCCCCTTCCCTTCTTTAGGAGAAATTTAAGTTAATGGCTGGGCTCATACTATTAAAGCAAAGGGGAAAAAAATTGTCCGTCTGATTTTTGCCAGTGGGTGACATTAAAGTAGCATTGTGGGTGTGCCTGACTGACGTGGATTTATTACTCTGTGTGGTCACTGGGTGAATGGAGCTACAATCAGTGATTCACGCTGCCCTTTCTCCACTTGATCCAGCTCAGCCCTATGCCTTCGAAAGCATGACGGCCTTTCTGCGCCAGGGCTGTCTGCTCGGATGCCTTTACAAAGCACCATCTGAGGGAGAATTGTACCAGAGAAGAATGGAGATATGGGGTTTGGGGCGCAGCGAAAACTTTTTAAGAGTTGTTTTCAAATGAAGTTTCACATCCTAACTTATAAAATTGTTCTTATCTTCTTTTGCAACGTAGCAAGGATTAACAATTCCCTTTTGGTGATCTCTATTCAAGAGCTGGCTACATTTTTAAATGTTACCAAATTCCTTAAACATTTCAAACTGTATTACACTTAGGGTTTAATTTCCTAATCTCCTCAGTGGCTTCAATTCAAACAAACCCTATTATAAAAAGAAGTAATCTGTATAAATACAACAAATTAGAGTTTACAATTAATGAATGTTAAAAGTATTTTCAATAAGCTCATTTAAATTAAAAACAAACAAACAAACAAACAAACCCAGTTTGTATTGAGAAGGCTGGGACTTAGCAGTACCACGGTAAGGGCAGGCATTTAAATAAGGATCAGATTCGTCCTCACAGCAAAGTAAGTACATATCTTTTTAATTCTGAATAAAAGCATCAGATACCCACTTAAAATTTAATCAGCACACTCAGTGGAGATACTCAAAACTCAAGATGTCATGGAGATTCATCTATATAAAAGTATTTGACCAAATAGAATACTTTTTCCTAACTAGTGTGACATTACTCTTATATTGTTATGGAAGCAAGTGAATCCTGCAGACGAGTGACTGGGGTTGTTGTCTGCTAGGGGAGGCTGGACACTAGCTGTGGATCTCAGCCTAAAGGTAAATTCGGATATTAGAAGTGCCTCTCACTATTGCCACCAGTGCCATGTGACCCTTACCTGAGTCACTGAGTCAACCAGACCCCAGTGTTTCCACATAGGGTGGTCTTACTGCACAGGCAGCCTGACTAACTTGCTACCCGTAGTAGAATTTTGCAGCCCATGTGAGGTTCTCAACTGGTTCTCTTCACTGCTCAATTGCATTTATTTGCATATATTTGGGGGTACACACATATTACAATTGGGTCCCACAGATTCCCCCTCTCTTCCTTATCTTCTGCTATATACAAACCAAGTGGTTAAGGACTTTCCTAAGCTCTCAATGCCTGAGAGGGGATTCCTGGAGGCTCTGACACTTCCTGACCATGCACCTCCACTGACCCCTTGTTCTGGCCACACCCCTGCATGAAGTTCACCCCATGCCTGCTGCAGCATTTACCAACAGCAAGCACTTTTCTATTCTGCAGACTTTTAGCTACAAATAGCTTCACTAATTTTTCTTAACCACCAGGTAAAGTGTTAAGCAAACCAAACGTCACACAGCTCAGAAACTGAAAACTCGACAAACTGAACCATGTCATCCAAACTTGGTATTTGCTAAGGAAAATGACCTTAGAAAGGGTCACCTGTAACGGAGAACAAAAGACCCAATACACAAATAGGAGGCAGATGTACTGAATTCTTGAAAGCAAGCTCCACATGATTAATGTTTGTTTAAAAGCTGCTTCACTTTCACAAGGAACTACACACATGGTATATCGTGCATTTAGGCCCACGATTTGTAGTAAAACCTAATGCATGGCCGATCAAGTTTTTCTTTAGGAACTTGTTACAAAGTTGATTTATTTATTGAATAATTAATGGATGTTTAATATTTTAAAAGTGATTCTTAGCATCAGATATTCCCTGGAGAAGAAATAAGGGGACTTTCTCTTCTGAGAGCTACAGGCAGCCAGCACCTGTCTGGGACACACAGCGACCATGCTCAGGACTCCGCTGCCCTCTTCCTCAAGGCCAACCCAAGTGGACCGCAGCAGATGCTCACTGGTCTGAAGTACAAACAATAAACACATACCCATAAGAACACCACAAACCTTTGAATAAAGAATTCGATGATGTCAAGAAATCGCCATGCGTGTGATGAACATTAACAGCCCCAGTACATAAATTACAATTGCTATTTTGTTTCTGACAGTCTCTTGATGGTCTAACTTATTAGGCATTAGCTAAATGTGCTAAAGCAGACCGAAGCCTTGCCCTAGGATGGGGAACAAGAAGGCAGAAATTATTCTGTAGTAATGCAGATATCCTTTCACTTTTAAATTAAAAACAAAGTCACAAAGTTCCTAGTATAATCGCTTTAATTAACCACAATTCATTCGATCCTTACACAGACCTTCCAAGATTGCTGCTGCAGACGGCCAATTATAAATATCCAGAGACATCCCCGCTCTCATTACAGGAAACTAAAACACTAATCAATAATTCATCTCCTCACAGTCTGGACATTCTATTTTGGGTATGATGCTATCCTCTATTTTCACCAAACATGCAATATACATTTCTTTTTCCTTTTCACTTAAAAGGCGTAGGGGAAGCTGGAGAGATGGCCCGATGTAAATACACTTGATGCTTTTGCAGGGGACCCAGGCTCAATTCCCAGCACCCACTACCTGGTTGGAAACTACCATGAGGGTACTGGGAACCGAACCTGGTAGAACATGAAATGCTTTAACCATGGAACCATCTCTCCAGCCCCCATTTAGAGAAACTTTTAACATAAATAAAAAGTTTGTATTAGTACTTTAAACTGGCTAAGTTGGTGACCTACAAGAAAAAGAGAAATTTCCCCTTGTTTTTCTATATGCTATTTAAGACAAGTGGAATGTCTTATAAGGAGCCATCGTGATGTGGCAGGAAGAGCGTGCCGGTCATTGTGCATGGTGTGAAAGTAGCTCCTTTAGAGTCCTAATTGGAATGCATAGGACACAATGAAGGTCTGGCGTCTCTAAGGACTCATGCACGTCCTCGGGCCAAGCTGGATTTGCTGACTCCCGTGCTCCCCATCTACCATGCACACTAACAGTTCATAGGGGTGACTCTCTGTTTCCTACAGTAACCGTTATGTTAATTAGATAAAACTTACTGGGATATATTCAAGTAACAGGATAACAGTATTTAAAATGGCTACTTGTTTTTTTTTTTTAAAAAAAAACTTGGTTTTTAAAGGGGGAGAGAGAGAGAAATTAATTCAAAATAAATTGTTCTAGAATAGGCTCCTTCCAGTTTCACCCTGTTCCAGAAAAAGAATAATTTAATAGCATTTAGAGATAATCAGGTTCCGGAGGGCTTATTATTTCTCTTCCAACACAATAATTCTGTCCTAGAGCTTTCTTAGCATGAAATACCTGTGATGTACTTTTAAAAAAAGTTTTAATTTAAGCTAAAAATTCTTAAAAGTGTGGCTAGCCCCTTCAAGTACTGACCAGGTAGGAAGTTATCTGAATAACATTTGTGTGTTAGAATTTTCTGTCTGGGTTACATGACACCTTTTGGATAACAAGGACATCATCTTAAGAAAGAGAAAAAGCATTCTTACTATGATTTAAGGGAGGGAGGGGATGTAAGAGTCAAGAACAAAACCTCTTTCACCACAGCTCGAAAATCCAGAGGCCAGATTTTTTTCATTCATTTGGCTTTCAGGCGGCAACTGCTTTGTCCCTGCAGTATTGTGCAAGCTCTCCTAAAAAGGGAGCAGAACACAGAGGACTGAAAATTCTGTTCCTATTGCCATGGTGAAAACTGGGCAGCCGAGACGCCAAGCCCTCCACCCACTCCCCACAAGTGGGGTGGTCTCCGTCTTCTTTTGTAACCTCACCACTGAACTTGAAAACAATATTAGATGTTAGACAGGAGCCCTCTGTCTAGGCTCTAAAAAGATACTTGATACTTCAAATATCAATTCAGGAATGAGAAAGCAGATCATAAGAGGAGAGAAGAGATCTTAAGGCTT